>SNQJ01S0171141.1:7115-17632 GCA_010110895.2 Picea sitchensis | reverse complement strand
AAATATATCTAACTAAAATACTAATAGAATACTAAAGAAATTAACGAAAATAAATCACAAACTGACCTGGAGAAATGCTCCAGATTTGCTCTGTGTATGATGATTGTGCTAGCTGATCGGAGAGAGGAAAACTCGCACCAAATTATCAAGGAGCTGCTCGTAAACGATAGCTGCAGTTCTCTTCAAGTATGATTACAGGACAAACAAGACATAAAAATCACAACAATCATATGATTTATAAATCTCCACAGTTAGATAAACCCGTATGCAAAGACTTATACAAAATAATTCAATTGATGAATAAGAGAAATCTGTCATTCATTAACTGAATAGAGTAATTGCTGTATTTTTTAAGTATTGAAAGAAATTAGACATGGATCATAATAATTAAATCACATCATTCTGCAAAAGACTATGATAGCTAAAGTAGTCTATAATCAATTGCTAATGACATGCATAAACTTGAAACAAAAGATTGATATTATGAAAGCTAAAGCTATAGCAGAACATCAACTTCTGTCTCAGTTTGTATTAGAAATCCATAGCCTGGTTCTCCCACAAGTGAGGATGATCCTTATTACAAAAAATAATAAGTATTTAAAGGTTTTCCACAGGGTAAAACCTCCCTATGGAAGTTATCAAAACTGTTTACATAAAATCTGGGAAGATATCCCAAGTTTAACTAAACTAGGAACCTACTAAACACACAAATATCCCCTAGACTGTCCAGCATATCCCATGCAATTCGAATTTACCTGAAAAGGGTAAAAAATGGACAAGTTAGAAGGGTCCTTTATTAATAAAAAGATCTAATTCTATAGAATAGCTACAGAATCTTGCGATTCTGTAGTTGGTCTAAATAAGACACAGAATCGACATTAAAATTGATTGAGAATCTTTTAAAGAATTAAACTCAATTACCATCCAATAGCTATTTGAAAATGAATCAATCAATTTGAAATTGTTACACCATTCGAAATCAAACAGGATCCAGATTAATCAAATGGTTACAGAGATACGCGTACTTTGTTTCTTTTGTTACCACAAAATTGAACGAATAGAATCATAATCAAACAGTTGTGAAATCATTTCATATCAATTTGAAATCGATATAATCAAAACAAATCGTAGGCAATTGTTATGCTGCCTTATCAACAGGAGATACGATCGCATCCAAACAAGATCATTTTCAAATCGTTATAACTGTATTTTCATAGCAAATGATTCATGCCACGAGTGGATTAACTCAAACTGGTGTGAAAATCAACTCAAATAAAATCACAACAGGATCAATTAATTGGTAACAAAATTCGTAAGAATTATCTGAGCGTTTGTTATTGCAAATTGGGGCAGACAAAATCATTCACAAAATCATTTCTTGAATTCATTTTGAAACAACTATTACCCGAATTTCCTGATACGAATTTAACGGAATGACATGAGTCAAACTGAGTTAACAAACTCGTTTGAGAACAGAACTGTAATCAATCTATTTTTGATACAAATTTAATTCATAAAATAGATCAAACTAACTGAAGACACAACAATCCAATCAAGCGAATCGAACAATTGTACATCAAAATCGTTCCATGATTCGGGTGTGAATATTATTTGCACAGTCTTAAATGAGAGTATTGTTTTCATACGAAATAGAGTCGTTCTTTCCAAATTGAAACCGAACAGAGTTGTATTCCTATTTTTAGAAGATTACATGACACAACATATATTAAAAGATCGTAACAACCAAACTCATTGAAATCGTTTTCCAATCTCAGCATACGAACTATAACGAAATCAAAATCAAACATGATCGTATTCTAAGTTGAGCATAAAAAACTTTCCTGTTCATAGTAGATACAAAAAAAATTCAATTGAAAGAAAAACGTCAATTTCATTAACTCAATCAGACAAACAAACAAATCAAATCCAAACGAAAACCAATCAAGTCCGGTAAAAATCTATCAGTGGCTAAACTGAGAATGATCAAATCATGTATCCAAGATGAAATTTGATTTATTTTTAGCAAAGAGAAAATACATGATGAACACATTATGACAGAGCCATTTTGAAATATAAACAGAGCTATTCGAAGACCAAATTCAAATCAGTATATTAATCCTGGTCATTCACAAAACTAAAACGATATCGAAAATCATACCTGTATGGCGAGAAGACAGCTTGATCATGACAATTTGGAGTTGACAACGACTGTGGCTGATTCAACATTCTTGAAAATGATGGAGCCAGTTGTCTTCTACTTCCTATCAGTTGCTTGGAGCTTGTCTCTTTGACTGGTCAATACTGCAACTTGATTTTCCAATAATTGGATTTTTGATTGGAGTATGGGAACGTCAATGTAATATCGTTCCAACCATAAATCACATTGGTCACAAGGTGACTATGTGGGATTCGAAAATGAAGGTGAGGGTTTGATTACATTGCCAAGGGTTTCGTTAGGTAGTTTGATCCCAGGGTAGCTAGGATTATCTCTTAGGAAAGGGGGAAGATTCGAAACGAAATCATAAGGCGGCTTGGTGCACAGACCCTGTGAGTACGGGTACTCACTGGCTAGGAAATGTTCTATGTCAGAGTCCAAATCCTCACTAAGGACTATGGGATTTGACTTAGCAGAGGGTTTAGGTTTATTCCTAGTCATTCTCGAAATAAGCCGAGCGTTCTTTTTACCCTTATCAATGACAGTAGGGTTTGCCTTGGCCCTTTTGCTCGCAGGATTTTTTATAGCCTCGGCCTTCTTTGCTACAACGTTTGGTAAGTCAATATCAGGGTCGACCGAGGGTTTAGGAGAAGGAAGTAGGACATGGAAGGGCATGGGTGGCTGGATATTGGTTTCATTAACCACAGGCTTGTCAACCTGGACAGGGTCTGCGTCATCAAAACCATTTCGAGCGATGAAATCTCTCTAGCTATCACCATGTAAACTCAAGTGATAAACAATGATAAGTTTAATAAGTCCATGGTGGAACAAGATACTTTCGACCTTCTCCCTTTTAAACCTTTTAGACATTTTATATAGGCTACACTGAAAGTAAAAGGGCATATTCAATGGGTATCCCATAAAATTCATTAACAAACGCAGGTGGTAGAGAAACACGAGTCCATATCGACCTTCACAGGTCATGAACTGTTTGACTATTATGAAAAGGTCATGCCATCGTGGTTTAAGCATGGATATGGGCATACCTCTGTCACAAGAGGTGACCTTTCGGGAGACGAACAGTAGTGGCCATGGAACCTCTTCCACTTTCGAATTTTTGAACCAACAATGGCCTGTGGCAGGTAACCCTGTAGTAGAACTAATAAACTTCTCATTGATTTCCAACTGTATGTCACACACCTTGGCTCTATAGCCATCAAAATTCAGAGCGAACTGTTGTGCCACAAATAAGTTAAAACCCTCAAATTTCTGCACGAAGGTAAGCCAACCGTTATCCTTCAAGTCTTTCCGGGCATTGACAAATAACAACAAGGCTTGGCTACCGTTCGGTTTGATTCGCACCACTGGTGCCATGGAGCTAAGCACACGGTGAACGAGCCAGGGTTTGGGTCATATCATACACAGGAGAAAAGTGCACGAAGGGTTACCCGAGCTAACAGAGGTAAACGGGGATAAGGGATAGGCATAAATGTCATTGTGCGAAGGTGGTGGAGCTTATCTTTGCCATGCATAATAGTTATTACCAAAGTACAACCGTCATCTTATAACTGTTCTACCCATTATAGTATAGTTCAACAATCATGTCACTTGGTCGACTAATGAAATCAATGGTAAGTGTATAAACCAACGCGCACAATCAACGTTATGCCATAGTTTTAAACCATCAACATACAATTTGAAAACAATACCAAATGTTTAACCATGCACCAATGTATTGTAACAACTCATATCAAGATTTTAACCAAGGTGCCAATGGGTCTTCATATAATAAACATGCCAATAGTTTTGAAAATACGAACATAGGTATTATATTAAAAGATTTATATGAAAGATTTAACCATAATACCTAGGTATTTTCATGAAACCAATGGTCAAGTAGGTCAAATAACATGCAAATCCAAATGCCAATGCATTACAAACTCAATGAAACCAAGTCACACGATCAATCCAAGAATGTCCAATGAGTATAGTTTGAAAGTTTTTCCAGCTGCATAATGATAAGTGAAAGCGCAATAGGCATATCGACAAGAAGGAGAACGACAGTTCAAATAATGATTTCAATGTGACTTTGAAAGACTAAGTTTTCACGCTTACAGTTGTGAAAACAAAACGAAGGTAAATGTGCAAATGTCGCAAAAATAAAAGTGTCGTTTATTTGAAAATTGCGACAAAAAATTGATGTTTGCAAAACATTGGTGTAGGCAGCTTATAAGACAATATAAAAATGCGGATTGGCTGCCAACAGGCCTTCATATTCCAATCTTTTGACCTGGGTCTTCCGGTCTCTGCTGGATGCATTTTCTTGCTTCAATTTTCCATCCAATTTAAGTGCATGGGTCATCAGTCTCGAAGACCTCAAACTTAGACTCATGTATTCTGAATATAGCATGTCACTGGCATTTCTGTGGAATTTTACCTTATTAGGGGCACCAATATTTTCATAATTCAGTTTGATTTCAGACACTTTATCATCATCTGACACTACTATGTTAAATGTATTCCTTTCCACATCCTTGATTGAGAACAAGGAAGAATTATGTTGTTAGATCGTCTCTACCTCGAGTAACAAGTCTCTTATTTCACTATTGGCCATACTTCCTTTCACAACATATTGATTTGCTAAATCTTCTTTGGATTGGTATACTGCCCCAGGTGTCTTGTTAAAAACATGCTTCTTGCTGCTAAAAATCCTTGAACTGCTTTCACTTTGTGGAATGCTTCCTGTGCCAGCCTCTTCGTTCTTGGTTTCACTTTCCACCATATCCATGCTCATTTTCTCTTTAGGTTCTTCTTCTTCCAGGTCTAGTATCTGAGAAGATGGTGTGATTTTCATTTTCTTGAGAAGATTTTGCTGACTACTGGCACCTAGTGCCTCTGAACTGATCCTCTTGTTATAAACACTCATCTTTGGATCTTTAATTATCAATATTGGAGAATTTTTCCGTGTCTAGATCTG
This sequence comes from Picea sitchensis, assembly GCA_010110895.2. Lineage (NCBI taxonomy): Eukaryota > Viridiplantae > Streptophyta > Pinopsida > Pinales > Pinaceae > Picea > Picea sitchensis. The sequence continues at coordinate 12,500 of SNQJ01S0171141.1, read as the reverse complement.
CTGTGAGGCTGACTCTATTTGTTGTGTCTGATCAGGCTGTAAGGTGACATCCATATCTGCACAGGTTTCCAAATTTTCCAGTTTATCAAATCCTTCAACATGCTCATGCTCATAGGGGCCTTGCTTGCTCATCAGTGTTCTTTTATATATGACCTAATGCCGATCATATTTCCTCCCTTGTAACCGTGAAAATCTAAATTTATTGAGCTTGGCCTAGATCTGAGGCAAATAGGACCTAGTATTTACCACAAAGGGTCCTATTATGAAAGGAAAATTCAAGTTAGATGCTTTGTGCATCTTTAGAAAATGTTTTGTTTATGAGATGATTATTTTCCTGATGAATTCCAGGGCAAAGGCTCTGGGAGTCAAGAAAACAGGCAAAAGGTAAGGTCCCTCTTGATAACCATATACCCAAATCATAGTGGAGTGCATGAAGAACACCCAATATCCTACCCTGTTCGCTGGATTGGGATGTAAATAACTTCTCATTTCTTCCAAAACCCTTGGCAGGTCGGTGCTGAAGATTAATATATAAACTCTGGACATGATCTTGTTTATAAAAATGAGCATTGTGATCTTTTTGCATTCAGTTGAAGTGAATGTTGCCTCGGGAAACTCTTTTTTGTTTGTCTCCAGGAACATCTTCAACATGTATGTATAATACCTGAAGTGCCTTTGTGATTTAAAATTCACTAGCTGATTGTGTATGTTATCGACAATAAACTTATTGAAACTGAAACAGACAGACTGACTAGACTCCGACGGGAAAAAGGTTAGAAGAAAATCCAACATGACCTCAACCACGTAATTGTCATTATATAAACCTAAAATTTGGAAAATAATGGAACAGGACCACTGGACTTCAATAACCATGACGCTCACACTCATTGGTAAAGACAAACTCTAAGAATGGTGTTCGGGTTTGAGGATTGTCTGCAAAAATAGGGCTTTGACCTTGGGGGAACATTCTCTGTAAAATGTAACTAAATTTTATTCCTCGAAGGGTTCAGACTCAGTGGAGGGGGACTCTGGTAAATTGAGGGCATATCAGACTAACATGATATCTATGCTGCAAAGGACCTCTCACCCCAACTTATTTAAAACAACCCTTTCCTTTTGTGAATACTTTTCTGCACACCAACTTATGATTTCCGGGAAGGGGAAAGTGATTTCGACGGCGTAGGGGACTATGGAGGCTTGGACCACTTCAAGGAAGGGTAATTGTTTCTGTACATTGTCTAGAAAATTGGATCTGGACACATATATGGGTGAGAAGTTTATTACAGTGTTGAATACATCAGATTCTTTGTCAATTAGGGTTTCCTCTTTCGAGGCAGGATCTTGTTCAGTTACAGACATAATGACAGGGTCCCTGGACATAATGAAAAATACATGTGAGTGAGCGAGGAATGCGCAAGTCTAGTGCACTGTTGAGCCTTAGTTCGAACGAAGTGGTTGCACCAAATTTCAAATGTTCGAATGATTTTGAAATATCATAAAATAATGACTCAGGGCCCTCCTTTATATACTCCTCCCAATATCGGGGACAAGACAAGGCAGTTTGGAGTAGACCTCTTTTCACCCCAATATGCCTCTGGTGGTGCCACGTGGTCACACGCCGAAACGATGGTATTTCCATCAGCCCACTTTCACATAATTAAATCCCATTCTAGTTATTTGTGCGATACGGTTGCTGGCCGTTGATGTGTGGTGTCTGAGATCTGTGGTTCGTCGGGTCCCATCACTCTTGCGTCTCTGCAAGATTTATCCATATTATGCCAAATGTGGATCCACCCTCCAATTTATCATGCCTCCACACTTTTTTGGCCTTTAGCTAAGTCTTGAGACTTGGATTCCATAAAAAATTGTTATGGTGATAACATAGGCTCGTATTGGGGATGCTATCCTCCCTATGAGGTAGCAAAGAATGGTAGAACATGTTCCTACCCATTGGGCTGTAGTTTATTCCTACAGTTTGAATCCTCCAACCTTTATTCAAAAACTCAAAACTGACCCAACATAGCTCAAGGCCTTCACCTCGGGCTTCAACTATACTTCTTTTATTCCAACTTCTTTATGATAAAAGAAAACATAAAATGATTATGTACAATGAATGGGAGGGGTGATGATTATTTAAACGATGTAATGTTTGAGGAACCTTCCATTCACAGGCCCTCCTCCAATGATGTATCCATTACTCTCCTATAGTATGTAGGCATTACTTCCACGGTATGTTGTAATCCTGAACGGTCCCAGCCAGGGATGGTCAAACTTCCTGTGATTTCCCTTATCTTCATTCCCGGCGTCCCATTTTAATACCAAGTCCCCCAGTTTGAAGTCATCCACCTTGGTATGTCTGTCGAAATCCTCTTTGATCTTGTCTTCGCGGAGCTGGGCATTGTTGAAATCTCTTTCTCTGGTTTCCTATACACTGATTAGTTCATCCTTTCTTCTCCTAGTGGCATCCATTTTTGAATCCTTCTCCTGTAACAACTTCATCACTAGCAACACTAATGCAGTAGGAAAGATTGCCTCTGTACCATAGATGATCTGGAAAGGGGATGTGGCTATAGATCTCTTTGGGGATATTCTGTCAGCCCACAATGCATGGATGAGCTTTTTGTGCCAGGCCTTTTTATTTTCTTGCAACAATTTTTTGATGATTTTGGCTAAGGTTTTATTCGAAGAATCAACCAACCCATTTCCTTGAGGGTAGTATGATGTAGAATGACCAAGGGTGATATTGTAATCATTGCATAATTTTTTTGTTTTCTTGGACTTGAAAGTTGCTGCATTTTCTGTTATGATCTTAATCAGACACCCAGACCTGGACATAATATTGTCTTCTAAAAACCGGATGATAAAATCATCTATTGCCTACCTGATGGGAACTTCCTCAATCCACTTAGTGAAATAATCTGTTTCTGTCAGAATTCAATTGTGTTCGACTGAGGATTGTGGATGTATTTCCCCTATAAAATCAAGGCCCCATTGTCTGAAAGGAGCTTCCACAGAAATGGGTTTCAAAGGCAGAGGCTTCAATTTTCCTTTTCCATAAAAAATATGACATTCATGGTGTTTTGAAACTTCTTTATAGACATCAGGAAAAATTCTAGGCCAATAGAACCCAACCCTCAAAATCTTATGCATATTTTTCTTCTAATAATGATGCCCCCCACAGTCACCCTTATGGAACTCTCTGATGGTATTTTCTGGTTCTTCTTATATGAAACAAATCAATAAAATCCCCCCTGGATATTTCCAATATATAGATTCATTTACTATACAAAACTTTGCTTCCTTCAGTTTCAAGAATCTGTCCTCTGGTTTACTAAATTCAAGGGGATCCTGCAAAATTTTCAACACAAATATGATGTCTTCATACCATGTGGAATCAATAAATTTTTGGGATATTTGTGTAGTCTCCTTCTCTTCTTTTGCAACCTCTGACAGGTCTGCATTGACATTTATTCCTAAGAGTTCACAATTGGTCTATTCCATAATCTTTGCCACCCCTTGTCCCTTGATCAACTTGGTGGGTTTGATATCAAGGGCATATTCTAAAAACAATGCTATCCATTTTCCCCTCTTTCCTTCAGGATCAAGTTGGGTTAATATGTCCTTCACTGAGTTGCTGGGTACATAAGAAATAGTATGGGAATGTAGGATGTAAACTCTGAATTATTTCAAGTATTTGACTAAATCATATTCTTTCTTCTCCATGATGTCATACTTCAGAGGAGCATCCCTCAACATCTTGTTGTAATATGCTACGGGATTCTCAAAATTTTGGTCATCTTTCTGGAGTAAAACACCAACAGTTGTGTGTTTTGAGGTGAAAGAGAACAATATGAAATCCTCTTCAAAATTAGGACTGGCTAGTACTGGAGCCTTGGTCAATGCCACCTTGATGTCTTCAAAGGATTTTCTGGCTTCAGGAATCCATTTTATTTCATTTCCCTTCTTGAGCTTGTTGGTAATATGTTTTATGATTTCAGCCAAATTAGGGATGAATCTTCTCAAAAAATTCACTTCTCCTAGGAAAGATTGTACCTCCTTTTTACTTCCAGGTATGCCAATTTTCAAGATTCCTTCAACCTCATTGGGATCTACCTTTATCCCCTCTTTCGAAATAATATAACCCAACAACTTTCCTTCTTCCATGGAAAAATTTGACTTCTTGGGATTCAATTATATACCAAACTTCCTGCATTTTTCAAATGCCTTTCTTAGATGCTTGAGGTGTTCCTCATCCGAGGAATAATACAGAGTGATATCATCCAGGTAGATAACATTGAACTTGTCCTTCTCGTTAGAAAAATCTATGTCCATAGCTTTCTGAAATGTTGCCCCTGCATTCATAAGCCCAAAAGGCATCTTGGAATACATGAATGTTCCCCATGGTGTGGTAAATGCCATATTTTCCTGATCGTTAGGGTGCACCATAATCTGATTGTATCCAAAGAAGACATCTAACATTGACATTTTTTGAGAACCCACCACCTTCTATACAATATGATCCATCTTAGGCAGTGGGTACTTATCTTTTAGAGATACTTTGTTCAGATTCTTGAAATCCACACACAACCTGATTTCTCCACTCTTTTTTCTGATTGGCACCAGATTTTCCACCCATTTAGAAAATCTTAGGGATACTATGATTTTGGCTTCAAATAGTTTCTTTACTTCTTTCTATTGATTAAGGTTGGTTGTCATTGATGTCAACCCTTGAAGAAAGCCCCGTAGCACAAAGGTTGGATAATGGACCCAATATTGTTTGATGTAAAGATGACTCATTATTATCTTGTCATGGTTGATAATAAGTAGAAATGGATGAAATCCAAAGTGGTCCCCTTATGGTGAAAGCCCTCATGGGAAGACGCTTTGCAGATTGAGTTATCGTAGAAGTATGGTTAGAGAACCCATGCTTATTTGTGGAGTAATGAGATGAAGGTCAGTGAATTTGTCATTGAAACTATCCTATATGTATATTTCTTTTCATGCCATTTGTAGTGGTATGTGGAACGTCACATAACTCCTCACGGTTAGAGAGTTATGGCCATGAGAAGTTGGAGAACCCAGGTTTGGGTAACGGACCCAAGTTTGTTTTATGGATAATGGTATGAGTTTTGATATATTTGTAGGTAATACTATTCTATATGGATGGTACATGTCATTCCATTTCTGGTGGCATATGGAACGTCACATAACTCCTAACGGTTTGAGAGTTATGGCCTTACAAAGTTGGAGGACCCTCTTATGTCATCTAGAAGCCCCCAAAGGTCAAAGTAGTCAAAGTGGTTTAAGAGATTTTAGAAGGTAAATAATAAAGTGAATTAATGAGTGTACTATAATTCAAAGTGAATACAAAATAAATTATTTAAA
>SNQJ01S0171140.1:14824-30064 GCA_010110895.2 Picea sitchensis | reverse complement strand
TTACGCTGCACAGATGCTTCTAAGCCTAGTCTTGGACCACCAGTTCATTAGCTGTGTAATACCGAGTTCTCTCACCATCTATTTCTGTCCTGTTCACTTGTGTAAGGAAAGCATTCAGTTGAGGATTCCTGAAGGACCTTCCGCTGGAGGGAAGAGGAACCATTGTCCCTTTCTACAGCGTGTGCTTTGGTTTTTTGTTAATAGATCATGTCTTAAAACCATTGGGAACTCCTTTGTCTCACGTTTGAAGTTTTGTTCATAGTTGTAATGTTATTTGTTTTTCAGTTTGTAGTTAGATTTTATTTCGTTTGGTTTTCTATTGTATGTTAACCCATTTTGATTCACAGCAAACCTGTTCTGCCCTGCTGAGCCCAACAAGGCATGCTAGTGCTCCCATTCTTGCTCACCAGGTGACAATTCGAGCACGAACAAAAAGGAACAACTAATAAATCGAAAGGTGCAAACCTTCGAGCCAAAACAACTTCCATTTATTTAGATATTCTTCCCAGTGGAGACAACAATGGATTGTTTAGCCATGGAGTCGTCAGGTGAATGATCACACTCACTACTTTTGTATAACTCTTGTTCACCATCAAGAGATAGAATTTGATCATTTTCATTTTCTCAAGGAAAAACTCTTCAATTTTGTCCCTGACAATGATGCCAAATATGTCATCCATAAAAATTTTACTAGATTGCAATGTCACAAGCACCTTAATTATTGAAATAGTTTTTGTAGGTCAAGATTGGTTTAAAGTTGGTTTCAAATATCAGATAATATGGATAAGATAAAATATAGTAGATCTGATTATAACCTTAATATCAAATTATCAACAACATTTCACTTGGTCAAAGGCATTCACTCTGATAGGTTAGATAAACAGGAAAACTAGAGGAAATACAAGACACAAGCTAACAATCTGTGTACTTGCATACAAAAGATTTTCAGGTTAAAAATAATATTTCAAAACTTAAACAAGTATTTGAATGCAATCCTTCAAACAAATAGTTTAACAACAAAATTTTCACTGAAAAGCTGAAAAAAGAAGAAGAAATTAATTCTTTACAAAAACCTCGATTCCATTCAAATAGGATAGATACAAGATGAGAGACATAGATAAACAATCTAACCATCATAATGTTTGATTCATTGAGTGTAAAATGTTGCAGGATTTTAATCTCTTTAAAATTTCCAGATCTATATCTTTCTTTCAAATTCCACCAAAACTTAACCTTGCTTCCTTCTAGGAGGAAGATACACCTCCTTCCTTCTATTTGTTTTACAACATATAAATTTATCATTACAAATATCAGATCCAAAATAGGTGGATCTACAAAAAACTAATGAATAGGTGAATATTGTTGATATCTAATTCCCCAAATTGAATCGATGAGGTGGATACCAAAGTTTTTGTTGACTTAGTATTTTTAGGAAACCATATTGGTGAATTTCTGTAAAAATCATCCTTAATCTCCACCTGTAGCTCCCAAACGATTCATTTTTTCGGGAAACATCTCGCAATGTAATCAAATGAGATTTTTTTGCAAATGGGTTTTGATGAATTTTTCAAATTACTCACCATTTTCAAAAAAAACGCGCGTGATGTTGACAACAAAAACAATCACCTATAGGTTTTTTTGCATTGCATCTAACGGTTTTCAAAATAGGGGTGCTGCAAAAACAACCTCCTTTCTATAGCGCGGGTTAAAACTGATAAAACCTACACTTCTTAACAAGATCACCATTTTGATAAGAGAAGGTATTTTTTTGAAGATTAGGAATGATTGCATAAAGTACCAAGTCTCACAATACGCTTGTATGATTGAAATGCACTGTCAAAATAGTCAAATGTTTTGCATCGCATTATTTGGAAATAGTGTTATTTTAGTGCTACAAAAACCACACTATTTTTGCAGTGAATACATTTTGACCTCAAAACTTAGGAAAGCCTCACATATTAGGAAATTAAATCAATCCATATCTAATGTGACCAATTAAAATCTATGAAATCACGTCTTAACATACCTTATAAGAAAAAATGAAATTAAATTAATGCAAAGGAAACAAAACCAAAAAGTGAACATAACACATGAATTATAAAGCATATAAAGGAAAGATTAATATGGGGACGGGTTATGGGTGATTAGGGTAGGCTTATGGATGGAGGAAAATTTATGCATGTAGGTTTAGGTACTAACAGGAACTATAATATACCAGATATAAAAAGTATGCAGGACATAAATAAAATGCTTGAAATGGCAGAATAACAACAATATAACCAGAACAATCACCACAATAGCACTGAAATGATATAAGAATAACAACAGAAATAGCACTTTGATTCTGAAATCAATGTTCACGGGCCTCTTTGAGGGCGTAACCTCCAGTTGAGAAGAGCTCTATTACAATAATATCCAATCTAGGGTTCTCATACCCTCGACTCCTATTTATACTAAATATGTCTATCAAAAGAAGCATCTAGAGGAAGATACTTCTAGAAGAATAATCTTCTATTAGGTCTTCTTACATTTGACTTATTATATTTTATTGAAAGGCCTTACTAATATTGACCTTTATTACAAATATCAAATCCAAAATAGGTGGACCCTAACATGTCTGCCCCCTTAAAAATAGCCTTGTCCTCAAGGCTTGAGATGTGGAAATTGTTGCAGAATGGTAGTTGGTTCCCAAGTGGAATCTATTGGAGTTATATCTTTCCACTGGACTAACACTTCCTTGATGGTTCTCTAACATAGGCGACGCTCATGCTGGTCCAAAAATTCTTGTGGTTGTATCCAAATGGATCCTTCTTCGGCTAACTCAGGAAGGTTGGTTTGAATTCAGAACTTAGTTCCAATCACCTTCTTTAAGCATGAAACATGAAAAACAAGATGTAGCTTTGAATGACTGGGAAAAGCTAACTGATAGGCCACCTGTCCCACACACTTGAGAATTGTATAAGGACCATAGAATTTAGGCGCTAGCTTTTGACAATGCTCATCCTTGAGGGAATTTTTCTTGTAAGGTTGCAGTCTAAGAAACACATGATCCCATTCTGCAAATTGACGTTCAGAGAGACCTTGATATGCTTGTTGCTTCATGCAATTCTGTGCCATGACCAAATTCTCTTTGAGGGTACGAAGAATAACCTCTCGAACTGTAAGGGGATTATGTTTCCAAACACTTATTGACAACTTTTGTTTGACCATTAGTATGGGGATTATAAGGTGTGTTGAGATGAAATTGGGTGCCTTGAAGCTTGAACATTTCTTGCCAAAAATCACTGGTGAAAGTTGAGTCGCAATCAGAAACAATAGAATGTGGCATGCCATGAAGCTTGAAGACCTAATCCATGAAAAGTTGAGCCACCGTGGATGTTGTAAATGGGTGTTGAACAGCACATAAATGAGCATACTTGGAAAGGTGATCAACAACCACCATGATGACTGATTTATTTCCCGATTTGGGTAAGCCTGTAATAAAATCCATAGAGATATCCCTCCAAATAGCAGGTGGAATCGAAAGCAGTTGTAGTGTGCCCAGAGATTTGACTATTTCGCCCTTGTTGCATTGACACACATCACATTCAGCTACAAAATTACGAATGTCTTGTTTCATGCCATCCCCCAAAAAAGAGATTTTGACCGTGTCATAGGTTTTGGTAAACCTAGAGTGCCTAGTTGTGGGTGTAGCATGAATCTCATAAAGTACCGTGGATTTAAGCTTGGATTGTTTTCTTAAATACAAACGACCTTTGTATTGAAGCTCATCATGGAGCCAAGAGTACCCTAGGGAAGCTGGAGCATTGGACTGTAATTGTTGGATCAGCTGTGAACTTTTGGGATCGTGTAGCCATTCTTGGCAGGAGGCTTGGAGCCAATGTGGTACAATGAAGGAAAGAGAAAAAAGCGATCCGTCATCTTCATAATTTCTGGAAAGTGCATCCACAACCACATTGTCTTTGGATTTTTTGTAAATGATCTCATAATCATATCCAAAGATCTTGGTCACCCATTTTTGTTGCTCCAGGGAGGAAATGCGTTGTTCCAGAAAATACTTGAGGCTTTGATGGTCTGTCTTAATTTCGAAGCGTTTCCCCAATATATAAGGGTGCCACATATCAACGACATGCAAAATAGCCAACATTTCCTTTTCATAGACTGATTTGTCTAGATTTCTTTCAGACTGTTTCTTGCTGGTAAAGGCCAAAGGCCGACCCTCTTGCATAAGGACAACACCAATTTGTTTCCTTGAAGCATCACATTCTAAGACAAAGTTATTTGTGAAATTAGGAAGGGCCAAGACTGGAGTGGTGCACATGGCCATCTTCAAGGTTTGAAAATCTTGAGCCGTGAATAGATTCAAAGTGAAAGAGTTCTTTTTTAAGAGCGCAGTTAGAGGTGCTACAATCTTTCCATAATTCTTAACAAACTTGCGATTATAACCTGCTAAGTCTAGAAATTCACGCAATATTTTGAGAGTCTTTGGGTGAGGCCAATCTTGCATAGCTTCAATCTTTTTAGGATCCACCCTGGGGCCGTCCTTGCCAACCAGATGATGCACGTACTCAACTTTTGAGGCGCCAAAAACACATTTAGATTGTTTAAGGAAAAGTTGGTGCTAAGACAGTAGATGGAGAACTCGATCCACATGGGAAAGATGGTATGTCTAGGTTTTCTATAGATGAGGATATCATCAAAGAAAACTAAGAAAAAATGACAAAGAAAAGGATGGAAAACATGATTCATGAGGCTTTGGAAGGTGGAGGGGGCATTACACAAGCCAAAGGGCATGACCAAAAACTCATAGTGGACCTCATGTGTTCTAAAGGAAGTCTTGGGAATGTCTTCCTGTTTCATATGTATCTGATGGCAGCCAGAACAAATATCGAGTTTAGTAAAGAACTGGGCACCACTCAATTAATCCAAGAGGTCATCAATGACAGGGATGGAAAATTTGTCTTTAATGGTAAATTTGTTGAGGGCATGGAAGTCATGACACATTCACCAAGAACCATTTTTCTTTAGGACCATGACCACGGGAGAAGAATAGGGGCTCGTACTAGGGCGGATAATCCCTGTGTTAAGGAGTTCCTGGGCCATTTTCTCAATTTCATTTTTTTGGGAAAAGGGGTGACGATACAGATGGATATTGGGAGGAAGGCTTCCCGGTACAAGGGGAATAGAATGATCATGAACACCATGGGAAGGAGGGATTCCATGGGGAGTGGTAAATACCACTTGATGTTTAGAAAGGATGGATTGGAGGTCTTGTGGCACTGAGGGTGTCTCTGTTGCTTGTATGGCATGGAGTTGGGAAATAACACCAGAATGACCTTTTTTGAGCATCTTTTCCATGCAATGGGAACTAATGATCTAAGGTGAACCAGTGATGATGCCTTGGAACTTATGTTATTGGCCCTCTTGGTCAAATTGCATGGTCAATTCCTTAAAATCCATGAGAATGGGATCCAACATCCTTAGCTAGTTTGCACCCAACACAATGTCACAACCGCCCATGTCGATAGAAAACATATGAGATTTGAGGTGGTAGTCACCAATTTGGAGACGCACATTTTCACAACGCCCTCCACATTTCATGGAGCCACCATTGGCAATCATGATTTGGAAATTATTGACGGCATGGATGTAGCAATGAGTTTCTTGGGAAATGCGTCGATGAATAAAATTATGGGTGCTTCCACTATCAACTAGAATGATGAGCTTCCTATGCTTGATGTAACTGATGAGCTTGAGGGTTTGGGGAGCAGAGAAGCCAGTGAGATCATTTAGGGAAATGACCAGTTCTACTTCAAGAGGATCTGAGGGAGGGGTTATGTCATTGGTTTCAGGTGACTTAGACACAAGGGGAGTTTCAACATCATCTTCCGAAATATCCTCTGAGATGGCCATAAAAATATTTTGTTCCTTACACTTGTGGCTCGAGAAATATTTTTCATCAAAATTATAACAAAGGCCTTTGAGTTGGCATTCATCTATTTCAACCCTGGTCAATTTTTGGATCTTTAGTGGAGTGGATGGAGTAGTGAGATTTACTGGTTTAGTGCGAGGGATAAAGGAGGGTTTCTGGTTTTTAAAAGATAGAACCTATTGTGATTATTTATCTCTTTTAGTATCCTCCACCCAACTCTGAGGCCGAGCCATGAGGACATGGGCCTGAATCTCATCCTTGAGGCCACTGATAAAACACTCTCATAAAAAGGCATCAAACATGCTCTGTGTCCAAAAATCTAGGCGCTCAAAAGAAACTATAAAGTATTCCACTATTCCTGATTGTTTCAACTTTGTCAAACAACCCAAAAGGTTAGTGTCAGTTTCAAAGTGTTCATAAAACTATTCCACAAATTGTGTCCAAGAAATATACCCTTGACGAGAAGTTTTTCTCCATTGCCACCATTGCCAACGTTCTTGATCTAGATGGAGAACACCATACCTGAGTTTGGAAAAGTCATATGTAATGCCGTATACAGAGATATAATGTTCCATTTGGGTTACCCAACCACTGGGATCTGAGCCATCAAATTTGGTCACATCCACCCACGGAAGGCGTAGGTCGCATTGAAAGTGATGGTGCTGAAAGTTAGAGGAATGTTCAGCTTTAGTATCTGAAGGCGGGTAAGATAAAGGGTTATCTATAGGGATACACATCTTGGTGCAAAGCATCAAAGTGATAGATTCAAGTTGGGTAGTCAGGTCTTGTTTGATTTCCTCCATTGAGGATTGCATGGATGTATTGAGGGTGAAAACATTGGCACTAAGTTCTTTCACTTCTTGTTGGGTTTCGGTTAAATTAGATTGCAAGGTATTGAAGCGAGCTTCTAGGTATTGGCTACGGGTATGGGCCATGATTATGAGGAAACCGAAATGGGGTGGGTGGGGTCAAAAATTTTGCTGAAAAATGATATGTATGAATGTGATAAGGGAAAAGAGATGAACACAATGGAATAGGTCTCAAATAATTTTACACCTATGGAGTTATACTCTAATTTGATGAATACTACAGTAATGAAATTCCCAAATGCTTAACCAAGATGAAATTTGTATTTATTTGGCAACTCGAACACAGTTGCATGGCAAGAGATCTTGTTTGTTTTAATTTGTTAATGTTTTTGTCCCCAAGGGTTAGGTATTCAAGGGTTCTACAGACAAGGGTTTTCCCTATGCTAGAACTCTCTTATATACATGCGGGGTCCAACAGTAGTACTCAACCCAATATCTTAGAGCCCTAACTAAGGAGGATAGACCATACCCTTAGCCGTACTACCCGACTACCCAGGTACTAGAAAGTATCTTCCCGAGTGTTGTTCTCGGTGGCACTATAACAGTCAGGTGACCGATCGGTTTATCTAAAGAGGGCTTCAGGTAATCTAGGTCGATCCATAAAAAGGTGATTTATGATGTGCTACCACTTGAAGTGGTACCAACAGGGGTTACAAGGGTGGACAACAGATGTGCGCTTAAGTACCACTTGTAATTCCTGAGTGTATGAATCCCTCAACCACGGGTTTATGCGTGTAACGACAGATATCTATGGCTTAAATACATCGGAATATGTATCTACCCTAAAAAACAATTAACCACACTTTCTTCCAAGGAAAGTGCTCTGATACCACTTGTAATATACCAGATATAAAAAGTAAGAAGAACAGAAATAAAATTCTAGAAATGGAAGAATAACAATAATATAACCAGAACAATCACCACAATAGCACTGAAATGATATAAGAATAACAACATAAATAACACTTTGATTCTGAAAGCAATGTTCACGGGCCTCTTCGAGGGGGAAACCTCCAGTTGAGTAGAGCTCTATTACAATAATATCCAAGATTGGGTTCTCATACCCTCAACTCCTATTTATACTAAATATGTCTATCAAAAGAAACATCTAGAGGAAGATCCTTCTAGAAGAGGAAGCTTCTATTAGGTCTTCTTACTTTCAACTTATTCTATTTTATTGAAAGGCCTTATTAATATTGACCTTTATTACATCCGAATATATTGTTCTACCTATGTGCAGTTTATGACCCTAATAGGAACCAACCTACAAATAGGCACGAACCAATCTACACCATGCCACCCTTGAATTTGCATACATGTCTTAATATGTTTTAATATACTTCTCCATCATGCTACATCCTCTTTTTTCTCAAGCTTCAGTTCATCTTCACTTTTTATCAACGAATTATCACATACCACAAAGCCTTAGCTCTTCGCACTTATACTCCCACGTACTTTTCATGCCCACGCATTCAACCCTTCAAAAAAGTTAGAATGATCATCACATCATTTTCAAAACATTCTCCTCATATTTTTGTAATGATCATATCCCTACAAGTGCAATGTACATAACTTAAGATGAGATACTTACACTAAGAATCTCATCTTCAAAGCCATAATTTAATTATACCATCGTAACCATGATTTTATTAGGTATCTGTACACCTACATCAGCTCTCTGCATGTCCAATTATATTAACCTATATCTTCTTCAAGTATTATAATTTTATCTCCACTCCATGCATACTAATCTCTCATCAATGACAATTGTATATATAGTTCTAACTGATTTTACATGAGCCTGTTGTACATTGCATGTGGACCTAAATGGTTCTTCAAGATGACCAGAACATTCTATGTCGATGAAAATATTTGCACAGAGTATAAGCCCCAGGGGTTTATTTTCTTTCTCTACATGAGTTATCCCAATGGGCATTGAAACAAGCACGAGGGACCAAGGTATTTATTGTCTGGGTTAGACCCTTTAATCAGATCTTGAGGAAAGGGGGGTTTCAATAAACAATGTGCCGACACATGCATTTTATTTTGAGAACATGTTGAAATTGCAAAGGCGTTCCTTTCTATTAACCTGTGTGCTTGTTAGTCACCCACAATTTGTTATAGACCGTTGATATGAACTTTCTGTCAACTATCAGATCTGCACCTCATGCTAGTCTCCTTCTCTTTATAACTTTCATTCTGGTTCATTGATCTGAATGATCAACAATTATAATCAATCTCTACCATCCATGTGTACAAGGGTGTGTTTCATAAACCACCACGTGGATGTCTAACATAGTATTATGCATTGAGCACTTTGTCGATGGATATTCAATTTGGATCGTTGATCCTAATAGTTGATCAATGATCACCACAATTCCTTACTTTTGCACAATTCTCATTCAATCTATGATGAAGATTTTATTTGAATGTGATCCAATGATCGATAATGGTCGACCTTTCTTTAGTCTTATTGGCATGATTTAGATCTTTGTTCTCCACATGTCATCTCTATGTGGAATCCCTTACATCAAACTAACGTATCTCAATATTTAACAGACATTCAATACCTTATAACCTTCGATGAGTTACTTCTTCTTTCTGTCGTATTGATCTGGTTCAGATTCACACCAAGGATTTGAACTGCATTCCCTCCCTTCTGCAGGCACTCTATGCTTACATACATGTGAATTGATGCATTTCATAGAGCCTCAATTAATAACATTTTCATGTCAGTATATGCATACCATTGTTTTCATTCTTATGCAAACAACTTTTCATTAATGACATTTTCACGTAATTAAACAAACAAACTCACCCTAGAGTGTTGATATCAATGACAAAAAACACAAACTATTCAACAATATTCCCCCCTATAGGTATGTTGCAAATGTGACTTAGTCATGGGTGGGTATTGCTCCCCCTATAGGTATCCTGTCAATGTGACTTAGTCATGGGTCATTGTTTATTTTCTTTCTTCATTTTCTCCCCCATGTGTCACTCCATTGCACAAGTATGTTGACTGATGTTTTACTGCATTTTCTCTCCTTTCGAAAATAATGAAAAGAGGCCCTTTAATATTCTCTACCTTTCTGAAACTCCCCCAATCAATAAATTTTCTCAAGAGGATTATAACTTTTCTCTTGTGTATTTCAAGGGGATTCTTCATAATTGTTGCCAGTAAATATTTGTACAGAACCATTATTTGTACCTATTTACCATTGATCTAGTGAGGACATTCTTATGATTTTACTATTGTTGATCCAAACATTTAATTCCTAACCAAATTTCTCTTGTCTTCATGCAGACTCCCCTTATCAAAGATGTTGTTTTCTTTGTAGTTTGTGTATTGTTGGTGCTGCTAAAAACTCTTTTTGGCAGGTTTTTGAATACACTCTGTTTACATTCAATTTTCCTTGGGCTATACTAGCTCCCCATGGGATAGTTATTCTTAGTCTTGATCTTAATATATTTATTCTTCTACTACATGCAATCATATGCACTCTCCCCCTAAGTTGTTGTTTATGTTGGGCTCCCAACAAATTTCAACTAAACTCTTTATAGAGAAATGGGAATGGCTCTCATATTCCGTCGGAGATACTCAAATGCATCTCTAGGTAGGGTTTTGGTAAACATATATTCAATTTGTTCCTTTGTAGGAATATACTCCAACTTGATAATATTATCATTCACCTATTCCCTCAAAAAATGGTATTTGATTGGGATATGTTTTTTCTTTGAGTACATCATTGGGTTCTTGGAGATACTTATGGCACTGGTGTTGTCACATAGTATAGAAATTTATTTCTTTTATTATACCTTAATGTCTTTCAAGGATTTATTCATCCAAAGGATTTGTGTACAACAAGATGTTGTTGCAATGTACTCTACTTTTGTTGTAGATAAAAAAATTGAGGACCATTTCTTCCTTAACTAGGATACTAAACAACTTCCCAAGAAGAATGTTTCACCACTTGTACTTTTCCTGTCATCAACATTTCCTACCCAATTTGCATAAATGTATGGTGTTAGATTAAAATTATCTCCATTTGGATACCATAGTCCAAAATCCATTTTTCCCTTCAAGTATCTGAGAGTTCTTTTGACTTCCATCACATGTGATTCTTTTGGTGCATATTGAAATCTTAAAACCAATCCAATAGCTTGCATAAGATCAGGCCCTAATGCAGTTACATATAAAAGACTATCAATCATTGATATATACATGGCGTGATCTACCTCTAGTGATTCATCATCCTTACTCATATTACATCCTTTTATCATGGGAGTATTGACAAGCTTGCAATATTCCATCTTGAAATTATTTAACATATCCTTAATGCATTTTATTTGAGAAATGAATCTGCCTTTATTTGACTGAGAGATTTGCAGACCTAGAAAGAAGGATAACTCATCCATCATGGACATATCAAATTCTTTTTTCATGTTCTTTGAAAACCTTTGACTCAGATCATCAGAGTCACTTCCAAATATGATATCATCCACATAGACCACAATGATAATCATATTTTAATTTTATTCTTTGATGTAAATATTTCTTTCTGTAGTTCCTCTCTTGCATCCTTATTGTTGTAGGTACTTATGAAGCCTTAAGTACCAAGCTCTAGGTTCTTTCTTCAGACCATAGAGGGATTTCTTCTGTTTGCACACATAGTCTTAATTTTATGACAATTGATATCCATGAGGTTGTTCAATGAATACTTCCTCTTCCAAATTTCCAACTAGAAATGTAGATTTAACATAAATTTGATAGACTTTGATACTCTTGTAGCTTGCAAATGCCAGGAAGATTATAATGGATTCTAGATTCTCTATTGGAGAAAAGGTTCCATCAAATTCCACCCCTTCAACTTGATCATATCCTATACATACAAGCCTTTCCTTATTTCTCGCTACTTATCCATCCTCATTTAGTTTGTTCCTAAAAACCCACTTGGTGCCAATTGCATTCTTGTCTTTTGGTCTAGGAACTAGCTACCAAGTTTCATTTTTTTCAATTTGATCTAATTCTTCATTCATATAAGTAACCCAATTTTTATCTCTACTACCTTCCTAGAAGTTCTTGGGTTCTATTTTAGACAGTAATTAAATATTTGCATGTTATGGTGATCTTATCAATTGTCTTCTTGTTTGGACACCTTTGTTATCCTCTCCAAGAATCATTTCTTCAGGGTGGTTCTTTTGAACATATCTCAAGGGGGTATTTATGTCTTGTCTAGGAGATTCCTCTTCTTCTTCTTCTTCTTCTTCTTCTTCTTTTGCATTATCTTCCTCACAATATTTATATTCTTCTTATTCCTCTACATTATATTCCTTGTTGTCTTTCTCTTCGTCACTATAACTTGTTATTGTTGGTTGGTAATTTGTTTGCATCTTGATCCTTCCAGGATTTTCATTATCCACTCTTACATTTTCACTTGTTGGATTATTGAGAAGGGGGGTGAATTAGTAATAGAGAAATTTAATCATTTTTCTCCAAAAATACAAGTGTTATATCAATGTAACATCATCATCCAATAGTTATAGAATAAATAAATAGTGAACAAATGACCAATCACACACATACACAGTACACCAGTGTTTTTACGTGGAAACCCAAAGCGAGAGAAAACCGCATAATATTTTTTCTTATATGTCCTAAAGAATCACATTCATTGGAAGCACAAAGTTCCTTTGTTTTCCAGCTACAACTAGAAGGAGGCTCCAACCCCCTAGTTTCTCAGGCTACAACTTGAGGGAAGCTCCAACTCCCAAATTCTCTAGCTACAAGCAAAATGAATCTACAACCCCCTGTGTTCTCCGACTACAATCAAAAGGTGGCTACAACCACTTGTCCTTTCCCCATCCAACTTCCCTGAAATATAAATTTCAAATGTAGACAACCTATCACTATCACTAAATCAACCACTACCACTGTCAACTTGTCACTGTCAACCTATCACTGTCAACCTGTACCAATAACCTGTAACAACTTGTACCAATCAACCTGCACCAAACAACCTATACCAATAACCTGAACCAACATGTACCATGCATCAACCTTGACTCATCAATATGTACCAAAATCATCAACTATACACCTCATGTATGTGTCAACTCATCAACTACTTTTCTCAACCATGTACCCAACATGTACGTCAACCATATACCAAATACATACACCAATATAACCATCAAAAGTTATCTAACAATTCCTCACTTCGTCCATAAACCAAATACCACAAACCCTTACATCAAACCATGTGCCACAAAATCACTGTTATGTAGCCTCAAACTAAACCAACAAATTCAACAACACATCACAACCAAAATACCAATACCCATATGCCAAATACCAACAACAAAATACCAAATGTATCCCTCAACAAATCTGATATATGTAGCAATACTGAACATCCAATACCATCTCACTAGATAAACCCTAGCCCACAAAACAAACCTAAAACAAGATGTGCCATTTCTCATAAATATACCCCAAAAATGTTGTTGCCACACTTTTTCTGCCACACTTTTTCTGGCGCGATTTTTCTGCCGCACTTTTTCAGCTGCGATTTTCCTGCTGCACTTTTTTTGTCGAGATTTTTCTGCCGCACTTTTTCTGTCACGATTTTTCTGCCACAATTTTTTTGTCGCGATTTTTCTGCCGCACTTTTTCTGTCGTGATTTTTCTGTCGCACTTTTTCTTCCAGACTTTTTCTGCCGCAGTTTTCCTACCGCACTTTTTCTTCCACACTTTTCTTGCCACACTTTTTCTGCTACAACTTTTCTCTATCAATAATACCTGCCCAAATAACCTTTCACAAAAATAGTTATTCAATGATATTTAAGTGTGATTAAAATGAGAGAGCCTTACCTCTTATTTATACTTTCATTTAGCTTCCTCAAGGGGTTACCTTTTAACCATCTTAACCCACTTTCCTTATTTTAGGGTTAACCAACTTATAACCACTTGTCCACTTAGTAATTTCTCCATTAACTTTATTATTTAAATAATTTATTTTGCATCCTCTTTGAATTATAGTACACTCATCACTTCACTTTATTATTTAAATATTTTCTTCTTTGCAAACACTTTGACTACTTTGACCTTTTAGGGCTTCTAGATGACTTATGAGGGTTTTCCAACTTCACATGGCCATAACTCTCTAACCATGAAGAGTTATGTGACGTTCCACATACCACCGGAAATTACATGACATGTACTATCCATATGGAATAGTATTACCTACAAATATATCAAAAAACATACCATTATCCATCAAACAAACTTGGGTCCATTACCCAAACCTTTGTTCTATCGGAATTTTCTACCGGAATTTCTTCAAGGGTTGACATCAATGACAACCAACCCAATTAATCATTAGTCTCCCCCTTTGGCATTTATGGAAACACTTTGATGCAATATTGAAGTCATGTCATGCAATACTAAAGTCATATCACTCATGTTCCCCCTATGACCATCTCTCCCCCTAGAACCATACCTCTCTGTTATGTATCTGATAAATATATCCCCTTTTGTCATCAATTCCAAAGGTATATTTTCATCTAGGGTTTCTCCCCCTAACCTAACTGTTTGTGGGGATACTCCCCCTGACTAAAATCTTCCTAAAACTGATCTCCCAACCTGAACTATCCTCTTTATGGTGCTTCCTCGTGTAAATCTAAGACATATATGATAAGCATTCAAAAGAATTCATTTTGGATTATAAATTACTACGAGTCTCTAGAGAAGATAATCAAAGGCTTCCCGTGGAAGCGGTTTTGTAAAGATGTCTGCCACATGTTCTTTTGTACCCACATATTCAACTCTGATGTTCTTCTCTGCAACCTGTTCCTGTAAAAAGTGATACTTTATTGGAATGTTCTTCATCTTGGAGTGCATCACTGGGTTCTTTGAGATACCGATGGCGCTTGTATTATCACAATAGATTGGAATGGGCTCATCATACTCAACCTGTATATCTGCCAGAGTTTGTTTCATCCATAGAACCTGTGTACAACACACTTCTCCTGCAATATACTTTTCCTCGGTTGTAGATAAGGATATTGATGATTTTTTCTTTCTTAACCATGATACTAAACACTCACCCAAGTAGAACACTTCTCCATTGGTGCTTCATCAGTCATCAATACAACCTGCCCAATCTTCATCTGTGTAGGAAATAAGTGATAGATCCTTTTCTTTTGGATACCATAATGCAAACTCTTTTGTTCCCTTGAGATATATGAAAATCCTCTTCACTGCTAATACATGAGATTCCTTTGGTTCTTATTGAAATCGTGCCACCTGTCCAACTGCCTGCATTACATCTGGTCTGGATGTTGTCACATATAGTAGGCTACCAATCATTGACTTGTATTGCCTCTGATCTGTAAACTTTGAATCATCATCTTTGCTCAACTTGCAACTGGTTTGCA
>SNQJ01S0171137.1:0-20551 GCA_010110895.2 Picea sitchensis | reverse complement strand
TAACTTTCTAATTGGTGAAAACTTGATATATATTCTAGGGTAAATTCTATAATTAATTGTATGATCTTTAAGTTATGATTTTATTTTAAAAACAAGAATAAGATAATAGAATTTTAAAATAATATGTTTTGTTCTTGTATCTTGCCATGTATAATTTTTTTAATAATAATATACTAATTATTTGACTAATCTAAATAAATATAACAATTTTCATAATTTTAATAGTTATATATACTTATAACTAAGTGTATATTATGAGGAATTTGTATTAATGGTGAAATTGAGGTTGAAAATTCGGTGGATGAGTACGCTCTGCAAATAGGGTTTCATTTATTCATGAACCCCCTATCCTCCTCGCTGAACACTCTTGCATCCACCTGACGCTCTTTGCACCAAGGCTCTGACTGGTACAACAACATGTTTGCTGAAGGGGGGGCAGAAGCCCCCTCTTATTGAAACATTGTAGTGAATGACCCGTAGAGTGTCCGTCCGCATAGACCATCTTTCGAACCTCCTCAGCACCTGCAAGATAAGTACATGCAAGACAAAACACAAGGAGGTGCATGCATGAACATGGATGCAGAGTCCTCGCATCCAAAAACTGCTTGAGTCTGGATACCAGGAAAATGCATACTGCAGGCCCTAACGACACCATGATACACCATAAAAAGAAACCGAATAGGCGAGCACACCCAGTTCATGAGGGACCATGCCCTCATAGGCAAATTCCTAGGCCTTTGGCCCTAAAAAAGAGACCTAGCTCACTGGATTAAAGCCTGGTGGAACCCTAAGGGAGACTACGAGCTCCATCTGAGCTCCAAGGATTTCTTCACAGTCATATTCTACAATCCGGAGGACAAAGACATGGTATTTGAAGGGGGGCCCTACTACTACAACTCGATGGGACTATATATGAGATTCTAGACTGAATGCTTCTGCCCAGAGAAAGAGAACTTTTCATATGCCCCAGTATGGATCCAGATCTACTACCTACCCCAAGAGTTTTGGCTTGAAGAAATCTTATCAGGCATAGGTAACACTCTAGGTAAACATGTTAAATCCTCAGAAGCCACCAAGCATAGGAAGTACACCTCCTATGCTAGAATCTGTGTCTACATGGATATATCTAAGGCCCTCCCAGGCATGATAACCTTGGAGTATCAAGATGAGGAGTGGGCACAAACTATAGATTATGAACATATACCTTTTAGATACAGAAAGTGCCATGAGCATGGGCATCTCTTCAAAGACTGCCCCCTCAATGCCCCCCCCAAGACGGCTGAATAAGAGAAGCCAAAGGATGGCTTCACGCAAGTTCATACATGTAGGAAGCAGATGCAAAAGAAAACAACAACCAACAATAACCAGAAAAATCCCAGTACTAATTCCTTTGATGCTTTAACTAATCTACCATAGGCAGAGGAGGTGGAAAACCCCCTTAAAGAATCAGGGGAAAGGAAAAATGAATACCTCAGGCGGATCCTTCCCAGCATACCCTATGTCACCCTTCTCTTCCTTCAGACTCGGGCAGAGAACCTGAAAAGGAAAAAGACACAATAATGGAAATGAATGAGCATGACCTAGCAGTAGTAGATCTGGACAGACTGGAAGAAGCTCTAAATAAGAAATACCTGCAAACCATACCAGAATATCAACTAAGGAAAGTCCACAAGGTATTTCTAGACTCGTCAGCAAGAGAAACCTCAATACTAGGAATAAAAGCACGCCCAAACCCAGATCCAAGGAGAAACAAAAAAGAAAACGAAAGGAGAGGAAGGAAAACGGTGCAACAACTCATCAAGGAGGTTGGTAATTATAAGATCAACTTAGGATAGATAAAAAATCCCTCAGAGAGATCCTTCTCCCACCCACCCAACTGTTAAATCATGAAAGTCATCACATGGAACATCAAGGGCCTGAATGGAAGATCCAAGCAAAGGACCCTCTGAAACTGCATCAAAATGGAAGACCCAGACATCCTTCTCCTCCAGGAGAAAAAATGTGCAGGACAAATCGCAGAAGCAATCTTCAGAAAATGTTGGCGCAACTGCAACTCCTACCACACCGACTCGAAAGGAGTGACAGAAGGCCTTGCCATCCTCTGGAACCCAAACTCTGTCATTCTGAATCAAGGCCTCTCGACCCCGGGCACACTCACAAACCACTATCAAGCAATAGGTTTGAACAAAGATGGATGGATTACAAATTCCTATGGACCACAGACCATCCCGGAAAAAGAAGTATTCCTTCAACAATTAGCTTATCTTAGCTCCTTAGCCCATAATCAAAGGTGGATCGCGGGCGACGACTTCAACATGATCCTCACTTTGGAGGAAAAATGGGGGGGCAAGAAAAGATTGGAACAATAGCATAAGATTCCAGGAACTTATGGAACAAAAACAACTGGTAGACATAGATAATGGCAATGGAACCTTCACTTGGACGAACAAGTGCACGAAACCCCAATAGATCGCCTGCAGACTTGACTGTTTTCTTCTCTCTGAGACCCTCCTCCTGGAAGGCCCTCTAATAGAGTCCAATATCCTCCCAAAAGTGGGCTCAGACCACTGGCATGTTCAGCTGTGGGTGGACACCATGGCTTCCTCCAAGCTCAAACCCTTCAGGTTTGAAAAGTTCTGGCTCTCCCATCCCAACTTCCACAATATGGCTTGTATTTGGTGGGACGTGATAGAGATTTGGTAGGGAACCAAAATGTATTTCTTTCAACAAAAGCTCAAATACTTCAAGAAGCAGGTGCGATAGTGGAACAAAGAAGTCTTCGGAAACATCTTCCAAGAGAGAAAATTATTGGAACAAAAACTTGAAGCCCTTCAACAACAATCCATCCAAACAGGATATACCCAAAATTAGCAACATGAGGAACATAGCACCAGACAAAAATTGGAAGAAAGGCTACAACAGGAAGAAATCCTTTAGAGATAAAAATCTAGGGTTCAATGGCTAAAAGAGGGGGAAAAAACACAAAGTTTTTCCATCGATCAATGATTCACATGCGTTTCATCAATCGCATAAAGAAACTAGAAAACACCAAAGGCACAACCCTTCTTTCTCATCTGGACATTACGAAGGAGCTCATTGATTACTACCTTGACCTCCTCTTAGAACCTCAGGCGAACCGCGTATAGGCTATTTGGAAAGTAATAACCAATATTCTGACACTCATCACCCAAGAACATAATGAAGCCCTCATGACCCCCATAAGCTAAGCTAAGGTGGACCAGGCCATACAAGAGCTACCCACAGGCAAGGTACCTGGTCCGGATGGATTCACCACGGATTTTTTCCACGCCTATTGGCCCATGCTAAGGGATGAGGTCTGACAACTAGTGGAGGAATCATGCAGCTCTGGCAAAGTCATCCGAACCCTCAATGTCACCTTTCTCACCCTGATACCCAAGGAAGAGAGAGTCACCAATTCAAAAAAATTTAGACCCATAGCACTCTGCAATGTAATCTACAAAATTATCTCCAAAGTGATAGCTCTCAGACTCAAGCCAATCCTCGCCTTCATCATCTCAAAGGAGAAGTCGGGCTATGTAGAAGGGAGACAAGTAATGGATAGCGTCATTCTGGTCCATGAGGTTATTCACTCACTCAAAAGCAAACAAACACCAGGTATGCTTCTCAAACTTGATCTCTCCAAATCTTTTGACAAATTAAGCTGGCACTAGATAATAACAACTCTAGCGGCCTTTGGTGTCAGTGCCAACTGGATCGATTGGATCATGAATCTCATCACCTCCACCTTCTTCTCCATCCTAGTCAATGGATCCCCTTCCCAACATTTTTCCCCCTCGCGAGGCATAAGACAAGGTGATCCTCTCTCCCCTTTTATCTTTGTAGTAATGGCTGAAGGCCTGGGACGCTACATAAAATCCCCCATAGGCAATGGTTCTCTGTAAGGTCTCCCCCTCCATGGGCTCCAACCTGTGGCCTCACATAGCCAATTTTTCGATGACACCATGTTCATGAGTACCCCCACAGTACAAGAAGCCAATACACTCAGTTCCATCCTCTCTGACTTCAGTGACGCCATTGACACCTCCTTCAACCTAAAAAAGTCCCAACTTTTCTTCTTCAACACTCCATAGACTGTCCAACAACACATCTCCCAACTCCTCTCCATTCCGATTTGCACCCTTTTGACTCATTACTTAGGCCTTCCCTTGTCGGACTCAGTAGCCCGCAACCTTTCTTGGGACTCTCTCTTGCTCTCCATCTCCAACAGACTCAGCAGCTAGACCTTTCGCTCCCTCAACCTCCTAGCCAAAATCATCCTCCTCAAATCCGTCCTCCAAGCCATACCGTCCTATCTTTTCTCCGCTCTAGCAGCCCCACAATCAATCATAAAAAAAATAAAAAATTTGCAGAGGAACTTTCTCTGGCATGGCCACAATCCAGATAAAAAGTGGGCTCTATTCAGATAGGACAAAGTGTGCAAACCCAAAGCCCTGGGAGGCCTTGGTCTACGGGACCCTAGAAAACTCAACAACACTATGGGAGCAAAGATATGGTGGAGATGGATAAAAAATCCAATAGAAATATGGGCTCAGCTTTGGAACTAGAAGTATGCACTAGACATCCAGCATTCACACTAGATCCAAATGCATGAAAAAATTCAAGGTTACAACATCTGGAATGCAGCCTGGAGGAAAAGACCCCTCATCTAGGAGCACGCATTTTGGGAAGTACACAATGGTCAGAACGACAGGTTCTGGACTGACTCCTAGCAACAGATGCCACCCCTACAATCTAATGAAAATTTGCTACACTATGAAAACTAGATACCTAATTTAATCACTGCCAAAGTAGAATACATGTGGGTTTCCAACCCTCACAATAACTCCTAGAGAACCTGGAAATCCACCCATCAGGACCTATAGGTGGCAGAGGAATACAACTTACAGAACTGGGCTCATGCAATCTCAACAAGAAGAATACGAGCAAACAATGGTTTTGACATTCTTTGTTGGGGGCACTCACCCCATGGCAACTTCACTCTTAAGGAAGGACATGCACTACAGGAAGACTTTCAATTCATGCCAAAGGATCCTATATGGACTGTAGTCTGGAAGTCCAAATTCTAGCCAAAAATCTCAACTTTTCTCTAGCTCCTCATTCAGAACAAAATCCTAACCTGGGATAATCTCCAGAAAAGAGGCTTCACAGGACCTTCGATATGTCACCTCTGTAATCAACATGAAGAGAACATGGAACACCTCTTAAACAACTACAGCATCAACGTTGTCATGTGACACCATGTCGCTCAGCCCCTAAGAATAACTCACAGAGATCAAGGAAACATCATAAACACAATCAGAAACTAGGGAGCAGGACCTTACAAAAGCCAATTGCTAAACAGACTCTGGAAACTCCTACCAGGCTTCATAGTGTGGCAAACCTGGAAAGAAAGAAACAAGAGGGTCTTTCACTCCCAACCCTCCACCTTGGAAACAATCTAGTCCATCATCCACTTGAACCTTCAAGAAACCCTTCAGCTCCACCCTTGGACCAAAGAAGATAGACCAACTGACTCTGCAGAACTCCTGATCCTCAACTCTTGGGGCCTCACACTACCCTTCACCCTCTCTCCGCCCACCCCTTCCCCCCCTTCCACCTTGGTGACCAGCCCCTCGATTTGGTCCCCTCCTCCTTCCTCCTTCCACAAAATTAACTTCGACGGAGCTTTGAAAGGCAACCGAGGCCCCTCCGGTGTGGGGGAAGTCATTAGGGATCGATTCAACATAATACACAGTATGACTACTGAAAATATGGTCTATGATACTAACAACTCTGCATAGATATGGGGCATGATCAGGGGAATCCAATTAGCCATATACCATGATCTTACTTGCCTCATCATCGAGGGAGATTCAAAATTCATAATTGAGCTAGCTTCCAAAATCATCAATGGAAGAAATCTAGAAAATATTACCCCAAGTTGGCGCCTACTGGTCCCTCTACATTGCCTCCAATCTCTACTTAGACCCTGTCTTACTCACATCACCTCTCATGTGAGAAGGGACGCAAACATAGTGATAGATAGACTAGCGAATGAAGGGGTGGACCTATCTCAACAAATCACCCTCTTAAACACTGGACGACCTCAAAGATCAACACTATGGACCCACTGCCAAGAGCTGGTTCGAAGAGTCTATCCACACCTGGATGGGGTGACATGAGGAAAAAGTGGGAGGACACCTGGACGGGATAGATGGCAAAGAGATTTAATGTCCCAGGCCACCACCCCCAAGGATATAAATCCCCATGCATCAAAATTTGATGGCATTTAACTCAGTGCATCTGGGAAAGCACCCGAATGAGCGCTCTAGCCATACCACAGGTACTAAGAGCTTGAACTAGTCCTGTCAGCCTTTGATGGTGATGGGAGAGGTTTCAATGCCCCGTAGAGGCGTTAAATTTTTCCATGGTGCGCTCATTCTCCTTCTCATTGCTAGCAGTTATTCCAACACTTTGTCTCTTGTCCCTCCTGACTCATCCACTCATTCTCTGCATCATTTCCGTGCCTACCCAGACCACCATTTCCCCTCCACCACCCCTGTTCTTTTTTCCACCATGACATGGGATAGAGGCAAGCCTAGGCGATCAAGCAAAAACAAAAATGTCTACACCCATGAAAATCGAATCACAGCTTCCCAACGAGCTCTGATTGCTCACTTCAATTGTCCCTGCATTCACACTAGAAGCCCTCAGTCCACCATGCGGACCCCAAAATTGGAAATTTCATCTCCCAATAGCCAGACCTCCCTATGCAGTCCAAAGGAGGAGACCTCGTCCCCCACCATGCATTCTCAACTGCTGCCTCTTCTCTCACTGGCCATCGCTTCAAGGGAAAAGATTCCTCCGAGCCTCAACTTGGAAAAAGAGGAGGCTCCACCTCCTCTCCAGCATACAGGTCCACCCTCTTCTTCTCAACCAGGCCCAAACCTGGAGATTAAGGAATATTCTCCCTTCATCCCTGACTTTCATCCTTGTTGATGGGAAGGTGGTTGCATTGTAGAGGAGGAGATCCCTCTCAGCTGGCAAGTTTCTAAAGGTGGAGAGAACATCCATTATCTAGCCGAGGATCACCTTGAACTCCTTTTTGATATCAGGAAACAATAGGACGAGCAGACACAAGGATAAAGGATCATCAACCATCGTTTGGATTTTCTATATGAGGCCCCAAAGTCTACAAGCTGCCCCAATTGCAAGCAGAAGTTTGTCCCGACCTTCACTTCCAATGGACACCCAAGTTCCCCTTTGGCTTGAAGTGGCCTACCCCAGACTCTATTTTCTGTCAATTATAGTTTCAAATCTTTTTTATAGTTGTATAGTTAGCATAGTAATGGAAGCTCTGGATGAATCACGCCGTAGGTTAGCAAGTTGGTTTTTTGTACAATTTTGCAAACAATTCCACAACCATGATAGAATTATCATCGCTTGGAGCCACATGTCCTGGTTTCCCTTCTGTGGCAGGACAGGTGGTTGCCAAACGACTTACAATTGTAAACTGATGATATAATACAAGGGTCCACCTTTTTTATTTACAAAAAAAAAGTGTATATTATGATATTAATTATTAATATGATAATGATGATACATATTTTTTTTGTGAACTGGTTGTTTGTATTACCATTCATGAACAAAAATTACATAAGATGTTCCAGATACTGGTGTGAGGCTTCCATAGAAGGAAACCGACCCCACCACCAGTTATAAAAGTTCCATAAAATCATGTTGTGACTACTCCTAGCTGACATAGTTACATATTTTAGACTGTAATAGAATATTTTGGGCCTATGAATATACCAACAAAGATGTATTGTAATTTGATAAGTCAGACATAAGATACAAAAAAATAAAATAACAATCCATGATAGATTACTTGCTGGTAGAGCTGTAGGGGAAGACATGCTTGGACGATTCCGACCACTTGGGGGCCAATATTTCCTGGAGAAGTTCCTCTTCATTGTGTCCTTGTGCAAGTTTCTTCACACTCGAATCCAAAATCCAGTCCAGGTGTTTCTCCATCGGCTCTTGGCAAAATTTTTTCTCATCATTATCTTGACGCAACTCCATGATGATTTCTCTTTGAGCATCAGTGAAAACTAAGTGAGGAGGGGGTGAAGGAATAGAGATAGATATTTCTTTTAGGTTGGGGATATGGGTGGCAGTGGCGGAAGTGGTCATAAGAGTGGAGGCATGCTTGCAATCTTTGGCTTCGATTAGAGGGGAGGAGGAGCAATTAGCCATTCGGGAGTGGAAAGGACAAACACAACACAGACCTGGTAAAAAATGAGTGTATGGGGTTCAACCACGTAGAACAGAGTGAAAGCCAGCTCGAAGGGATCTAGTGCACTCTCTAGGAATGAATAAGAACCAGTAGAGACGAAGGTTGAGGATGACAGAGGTGAAGGGGACCCTCACGACTGTGAAGAGAGACCTATAGCAAGGCAAGAGTGGCAAGAGGAGGTAGAAAAACTAGAGAGCATGTAGAGCTAGATGAATAACAAGGTAAGGTGTCTTCCTAGTTAATACAATGGTCTTAAGACACATAAGGATCTATAGATCCATTGATTTCACATTAGTGACAATCATGGTGGAGGCCAATTGCGGGGACGATTGCTGGAGGGCACAAGTCGAGAGTAAATGAACATCGTCTAGGTGCCAAATGAGACGATCAAGGAAGGTTCGTTTGTTGTGGATCACTCGTGACATGGCAGATGTCATCCCATATGGGGTTAATGATGATAGTTCTCATCCATTGAGACCAAATTTAATTAATATAAATACTTATAAAGTTGTTAGTTGGATATCACTTCAATTTAACTTTAGTTTAACTTAAAGTTGTTGTGTGATAAAGTGTAAGTGAATGTTATTCTTATAAGTGAACCTATATATAATAAATATTCTTAATAATAATTTATTAAGAAAACAAAATCAAAGATTAAACTTTAGAGTGGTAGCATGAAGAAGGTTCGAATTTCACAAGGAGAAACAATTTTGAATTGAATGAAATATAAAAATATTATTTAATAATAGTTATAGTCATAATTATAATAATAATAGAAGATAAATTATTTAGAATATTTTGTTTGTCACGATCTTCATTTAGGGTGTAATTCCCGAGATGTTTTTTAAGTGAAATTCAATTTTACTTGTGGGTGTGTTCGAAATAAATGTCATTTACAAAGATATATCAAAGTGATAAAATAATTCCGTTAGATAAATATCTTTATATTCTTGGTCCTATAACAATAAGGAAACATTGATCCTTCACATTATTAATCCCATCTATAACAATGCCCCATCCTTAAACCTATCTACAATAAATGACTCACTTTGTAAAGACACAACACATCTATGAAATCACTTTTTTGGAAAAACATGTTAGAACTATAAAACCATCCTTTCTATTAAGCAGTCCCCATCCTTGACTCCATAGGCAATAAACACCTCCAATGGGAACCCATCTAATTCTCTACAGTTTTGAAATTATATCTCTGTGGTTTTGAATGAGAATAATATTTATCTTTTTTTTTTTTTTTGAAGGAGATATTTTATTTCTAAGATTATATATCTAGGGTTTTGAATGGGAATAATCTAGATATTTATTTCTAAGATTGGCATATCTAGGGTTTTGAATGGGAATAACTTCCGTGAAGTTTTTGAATTCCTTTTACCCGTAATAATCTTTGTAGTTTCTCCCGACTCTCCTCATTGCTTTTGTGAAATTATTTTTGGCTCTTCCTGGTTGAGCATTTGGACCCCTAAATGAGGTGAGTCACTTTTTACTTGATTCAATTTTAATTCTTACAAAGAGATTTAAATATATATTTTTATTTTCATTCCTGCCTAAGTAAAAGTTGATTTGAGAGATAAAGTCAATCCATGGTCATTAATTGTTACATCTTTTTTTTTCAATATGAGCACTCCACCATGTATTCCAAAACTCATCCTAACAAGGGGAGGCCCCAAAATCACCCTAGAGATCCTTTACGCATTATAAGGAATCCCAGGAAAAAGAGAAGAGAGAGATAAAATCCAAACAGAGTTAGAAACATTGAAAAAGTGAGTGAAGATAGAGATGTAAAACTCCAAACAGCTGTGAGGCAATGATTGATAAAAAATTAAAGATACCACCAAACCTTCAAATAGAGGATAGATCTTAGGGTTAAGAGTGAATTGCATACAATGAAGGATATGTCCAAGAAATGGAAAATACAAACAATCAACCCAAGAAGGAGGTTGAAGAAAATACAACTTGAGAAATAGGATTAAAGAGATGGGAAGAAAACGAACCAACAATTTGACCTCAATAATATGGAAAACAAATTGGATATCAAACCCATCAAAGAGGAATGAATAAGCTAATCGAATTGACCATGAGCGTAACAAAAGAGCCCTTGACCCTCATAATTTTGGTATAAAAGAACAAGAGGAGGATACACTAGAAATAGTAAAAAAATTAAAAAATAAATAAAAAATTGATACAATCCTACCCTCATAGAAGCAAAGAGGTTAGGAAAAATCGATCACAAAGATAAGTTGATCTGTGTCAAAGTAAGTTGTAATGACCATAAATATAGAATACTTAGTAAATCTCCGAGCTTAAAAGGGTCGTGAATATTTATAAATGAAGACCATCTCAAAGACCAAGATGAATTAAGGAAGGAAGTTCAAAAGGTAAAAGAATCCAGAAAGAAGGAAATAAGCAATAATTAGAAATCTAAAAACAATTGTTAGATAGAGACCAAAAGGATAATACAATAGGGAATTTGGGACACTTAGATCCTTTGGGAGTCTGTCGTATTTCTCCCATGGTGCAAAGGCCCCATGATAAGTTGGATCCCAAGTGATATTGATATTATATGTTCCATGAAAACTTAGGACAATGAGGAGCCCAAGGTCCCAAACATGGAAGGACTTGTCTCAGGGTTCAAAGATGGAACAAAAATCCTAACATGAGGGATAGGAGGCATAGCTTGTTATATTAGAAAATCATTTCTCACATTCAACTTCATACGACGGCCCTCTTAATCAATACATTTGATAGAAATTTCAAACACTAATGCCAAGAATATGTATATAGAAATTTGTTATTTTGCACTCATTAATTCTACTCTTTATAAGAAAATCAATCTAGATAAAAATTGTCCTAATAATTTAGAACAAGATATTTATAATTTGAAAATGAAGGTAATATACTCCTTCTATGAGATTTTAATGCTAGGATTGCAACTAAAGAAGCTACTCTTTAAGTGATGACTCCAACCATAATCCTTTATGGCTAGATGAGACCTTGTTTTATCTAATAGCTACAAAGAAGCTCAAGACCTAATTGAGAATTTGTTTGGTACTGAAGTTGGTCAAGATCCTGCAGCCTCAAGACCTAATAATTTGCAAATGAGTAATGAAGTACAAACTCCAACCAAATTTCCTGTATTCATGGGCTAGGTAGTAGTGTTGTAGATTATGTGGATACTCTGATATCCCGCTTTCCAACCAAATAACAACTTTTGAACTTTTAAAATGACCATGAGTCTGACTGACTATAAAACCTTAACCCTAACTCTAAAATTTTCCATGCATAGGAGCATCATTGAAGATAATTATAATAATCAAAGGAATTTATGATTTGACAAAAGTAAAGTTGATGATTTTCTTAAAGGATTTAAATAGTAAATTAAACCTCCTAACTTATATGATTTCAACATTGAAGAACTCTATCATAATTTTACAACCACCTTTCACTTTTATTAACAAGTTCTCTTCTAGTGTCCCATAAAAGAATAATAGAAATAACCAACCCCTCGTATGATAAAGAATGTAAAATTGCTAGGAAAGCCATTAGGGATGCTTCTAATGAGCCCTTTAAACTCTGAGCAAGATCAATACATAAAAGCCCCAATTAAAAGGAAAAAGATACTATATCAATAAAGGCAAGAGAAACTTTCACAACTATGCTGTTGGATCCTAAGCAGTTTTGGAGCCAAATTATAAAAAACAATACTAAAAAAAAATAGATTCCTTTAATCTGGACCTGAATTCCCAATTTAAAAGCCCTTATGAGTCTCCTAATTCCATGGACACCATCCCATGTCCCTACAGTTGAAGAATTTTTTTTCTTTAGATGAGATAGAGTTTGGGGTTATGGCTCACAAATGGAAAGATACATACTAAGTCGGAATTTTAAAACTGAAAATAACCCCTATCCCTCTCACACACAAGCTCTTCAATTTAGTAGCTGTTGTATCTCCTAAACCCTGGATACAAAGCCTCATTGTTCCCATTTTAAAAATGGGATAAAACATTCCCTCTAATTATAAATCACTATGATTATTCTGATTTTAGCCAAGATTTATGAATTATTTTGGAAAAGAAGATTAGCATTTCACTAGAAATTCACGGTAAAAGATCTAAAGGCCGTGCTAGGTTTATGATATATCATTCAACCGTGGACCATATCTTTACCTTTAGGATCATTACAGAGAGTTCCAAATGCAATACTAAAAACCAATCTTTTTAGTTGTTTTGTTGACTTTAGGAGAACTTTTGACATGGTCTAGGAAAACCTTTGAATAGGTTGGAAGAGATAAAAGCGCCTCGAAGTTGAGCTATTGCAATAAGGATGCATGAGAACGCTATTTCTAAGTTTAAAACACTGAGGGCCAGCCCAAAACAGGTTTAACTCCAAGAATTTTGGAGTCAATCAAGGTTGTCCTCTTTCCCCTACCTTTTTTTGGCATACATTGATAAGTTAGAAGAATGCTTGGAAAAGAAGGCCTACTCACTGGTATATTCATCAATATTTTTCTTTATGCCTATGATATCATTCTTATGAAATGAGTCCCCATGATCTTGAAAACCAACTACAAATCCTCAAGGATTTTTTCTCTAATTTGGGTATGATTGTTAATATTGATTAGACTAAGGTCATGATTATCAAACCCAATAAGATCCCTTATGATACCTTTATATATGACAACAACAACTTGAGGAAGAATTTTATACAAATATCTTGGAATTGATATTCACCACAAGTTCAATTGGAATTATATCAATCAGAAAGGGACATTTGGGATGAAAGCTTATTATGGGTTTGAAAAACAATTGTAAATCAACTGATTTACAATTGTTTTAGAGTTGGGATAAGAAGAAACTCCTCTTTGAGTCTCTTGTTACACTTGTTATTATACATGAAGTTCAAATTAGTGACTTCCTGTGAATCTTAAAGAAAAGATAGAGAAAATACAAAGAATTTTATAATTTATAATCTCAAAATTAAAGGAAATACACTCTATCCCATCCCCCTCATAGAAACAAGCCTCCCTATAGAGAGCATGGCCATGACTAGATACCCAATGTATAAGAACAAGTTAAACAACATGGAAGACAAGAGGTTACCTAAAATTGTGTCAAAATCAAGTCATAACCACCACTCCACTCAAGCGAGGATGGCATAAAAGATGCCCTCGGATCTTGGCTAAACTATTGGAGAATCATGAAAGAAACCATTTTAAGTACAAAGATACTAAAAAACCCTCAAATCAAAATTTAAGGAAAAATGTGGTGATAAAGAGTTAGAGGGAAAAATAAAATTAAGGTATTATAACGATATAATCAACCTAATCTAGAAGATCAAAATTATCTATCTTTTGTCAAGTGTAAAGAAAAAAAATAAGCATTTCAAGATAAGAACAAATTATCACTTAGCCCATAGTGATACTCATTGGTCGATTCCTAGAACGCCATGGGATGAAAGAGTACACCTTTGTGACACTAAGAAGGCCATGATGGAAAACCACTTCCTCTTAGATCAAATTCTATAACCTTATATTGACATCTCATTTTCAAAATATCTATTGATCACACTACCAACCTTCCTAACCTCTTAACTCAACAAAAGTATGGTGATCTTGGAAAGCTTCTCTTAATGCTTTTCGAGAACAGAAACAAAATTCTAAAGAATCACAAGTAATCACTTACCCTCTTAAGGTCCGATATACCAATTAGGTCTTAGTGGACGTTAATCATCATCAATATAAAAGACACGCCTTGTGAATATGCTTGAGAATTATGAAATCCTACTATAAAATACTTGTGAATATGCTTGAAAACTATGAAATCCTCCGCTTTGGGGAGAAATTCTAAAATCATGAAATCATTTATTCTCCGAAGAAAATCACCATCCTTAGCATTAAAGGACTGCCTTGCACAAATGTGTAATCTACAAAAGCATAACTTGCCACTTGAAGAAAGTAAATATTAATGGTGCAATGATAACACTTAGAGTATAAGCTAAGTCTAATTTTGTATGTAGCAAATAAAGCTATCTTTTGGAATGTTTTTTTATTCTATTTACTTTAGTGGAAATATTCAAATTTCAAATTTAAAGTGTTGAAATTGTTATTTAATGAAAATGGACATTAACAAATTTATTTGTAATATGAAAATCAATTAAATTTCAAAATTTCACTATCCAAATTGTGATTTTTTATGGCTGAATTCCTTGTCTACAATACTTCATTTTCACCAAAACAAATACATATACATGTCCATAATGATATTTTTAAAATTATTGAAAAAATAAAATTTTAATAAATATTTAAAACAATTACTTTTAAAAAATAACATGAATTTTGAAAAATGAACGTCACATCCAAAATATTATTAAACATATCGCTTAATGTTGTTCTTCTTTAAAAGGATATGGAAACGTCATTAACAACACACTTAGTACTCGGGTGACTAAAGTTGGGGAAATTATGCATACTTGGGTCATGTTTCTT
The DNA here is from genome assembly GCA_010110895.2 of Picea sitchensis. Taxonomy (NCBI): domain Eukaryota; kingdom Viridiplantae; phylum Streptophyta; class Pinopsida; order Pinales; family Pinaceae; genus Picea; species Picea sitchensis. Next base: position 5,735 of record SNQJ01S0171137.1, on the reverse strand, counting down.
GAATGCTCTAATGACTCTTTATCCTGGAAAAGTGATTTGTCATTCTCAGAATCATGATTGGTATAACACATCGTAGTATTTTTAATTAGGAAAATAATTGGTCTATGACTATGGACTGGTATGTTACAATTTCAAAGATACTTTAGAAAAAACAAAATAACAAAGCTATTTTTAAAATAAATTTATTAAATAAGTAAATATTAACATAATATATGAATTTATTAAATATTAAATTATATAGAAAACAAAATAACTTATATATAATTTTAAATATTAAAATTAAAATTCGTAATTCTATTCTATCTTATTAGTATTTAAATTATTAAATTGTGTTTTACATAACAAAGTCAAGAACACATGAATATCATGCATAGTGTTTTTATGGAATCATGAATGAGAGATTAAAACAGTTAAAGATTACTCATTTAGGATTTCAGTCTGCCCATTGACCTGGTTATATTGTTGACTTACCACATATCCTCTTTCCACCTATCTGCCTGTCCACCTAGACCGGTAGTATGTCCTTACCTTTCCCTGTCTAGTTGCTCAAGTATTCCTCGATACCAATGGACAATAGTCCAGTCTCTATTTAGTCCAATTCTAAATAGAAAATCTACATGATGAACATCCTTCACCTCTATTGATTTATATATTAGATGGCCATCCGACTTCTTCCTTACTCTTTGGGCATTAATCCATATCCTTAATTTTTACTTCTCACATTATACATTAGATGTTTCGTTTCAAAATCAAGATAATATGCTAAGTATAGTTATGTACTGTAGTACAAATATAATGAATAAAGTAGTTGGCATATGCCCATAGTTTATGTAATGAAATATCTGAATGGAATGAATCGATCCCTCCAGAGAAAACAAAACCAATAATTCCATCTCCTTAATCTTTACCTTTTCACGTAATATCTTTGATGTTTCATTTCAAAATGTTGATAATAAGTGAAGTTATGTAATGTAATACAACTACGATAAATATAATAGTTCGTAATGTCTAGAGTCATTGTATCGAATCTCGAATGGAATGGATTGACCTCGTCGAGGAAAACTATCCATAGTCAATGTATAGAGTCTTTGAATCAAATGGATTGACCTTCTCAAAACAACTAACGGAAATGAAAATCGTGTTCCTTGATTAATCACAAGGAAAACCATTCCTCATCTTGAACATTCATCAAATCTTAGGTTATGGCAGAGTTTGATTAGAATCAGTAAAATAAATAAAAATTGTTTACAATGATTTATGTTTAACTTAGTTTAAATGTTTTGAGAGAAATTATAAATGCTAAGTAATTTAGAAACATACGTAAAAAACTGAACAACCATCATTGCCTATCATCGACACATTCTAAAATCTCGGCCATTAGTAATTGCCATTATCCTAGAGGTTTTACTCCCTCTATAAAGGCGTTGATCCAGTATTTTAGAAACGGTTACATTGGCTAATATGGTCATTTGAGTTCTTTGATTGGCTTGGATGACTTCTCTTTGTGAACAAAACCATTCTAAACACCTTTCAAACAATCTAAATACCTTTCCAATAGTTTTTATTGACAAAAGTGCTTTAATTAAACAACTTTAAATTGTCCTCGTGGCACGTGACTTTCATGCACAAAACTTGCTACACCCAGCATGACACTCTTTCTCTACGTGCATTGCAGAAACGATGTTAATTGATCATCAATTATTCAAGGTTTGAGTTGGCAATGTTCTCTATTGCCAGTCATTTTTCTAGTTCCAGAGAATACATTGACTTCCATATGCTACTATTGTGGAAGGTCACTCCTCCAGGTGTCGTCCATATTTTCAGAGAGTTTGTAAATGTTTCCTCCAAATCTTAGCACAACTTGGCTAACCCCATATATGGAATAAAATAACTCTCAGTATTATAATATGTTTTTGTTTTGAGAAAATGTGTTTCTCTTGCAAACCAATGAAGTATTATTCTTACCACATAGATGCAAGCCCATATGTTTCACCCACGGTAGGTGCCTGTTTTATTTCTGTGAATCTAGTTGTGCCTTTGTGTAATGATTCCGATATGGGTATTCCTTATCATGTTGTGTCAATTCAACAATTGTTCTGGGATAACAGGCAACAACACCAAGTTCCCATTGGTTTTCAAGGGGATGCTAGCAACATTGGCATTGTTGTTTGTAGTGGGAGAAATGTCGTGGGTTCGAGTCCCAGGGATGTTTATCCATGAGGCCAAGAATAGGAGATGAGAAGGGCTTGTCACATTTCTTTATTACAATCTCAGGCATGCTAAAGTAGGATTAACGGAAATCTAGGAGCAACATTTGATGCAACAACAAAGATTACAACAACATTGCAAGAGTCTACTTCACATGAAAAAAGAAAAGGGAGATGAAGATGAGGATGAAAACATATTTTGGATATGGATCAGGTAATTTCTCTCATAAATTGAAAAATATGGGCATGCATATGGTTTTTTGGCTAATCAATTGACAATTATCTGTATGTGGATGAAGCATAACACTTGCAGGTTCAACTATAGAAAGAAAAGTACAAAGCATGAAATTCCAAAGCCTAATATCAATTTTCTTAGTCAACACAACAATTTACCAATTTCAACAAAGAGAGGGTTTTTGAGTAATTTCAACAAAGATATGGTTTTCAAGTAACCAAGAATCCCCAAAACACCCGACATATTCCAGTGAATAGACCGGTGGTCGCTGCAACCAACAATTCTATGTCTACACCTAATTTGATATGCGATCACACTCCATGATATGAATGGAAGAAGCTTCCCCATTAATTGCCAATGTAGATCGTGTGAGGGTCGTCAAGATTGAATGACAGGTTTAAATGTCTCTAGCAAGGACTTATACAAGGTTGGTATATCTGCATATAAAAAATCCACTATTTTAAATTTCATTTTGATTTTTTTGATTCATTGAAATTATTTATTATTGTTATTTGTTTAGAGTTTTAACTTCCTTGTTAAAAAAATGAATCATATAAAGTGATAATGACAAAAGTTCATTGTTTATAAAATGTTGAATCCGAGATTTTATTTGATGAATAATGATTTTATATAATTTTATATAACCATGATCATAAAAATATGATTAATACAATTTAAAGACATAGAGTAGGTAACATGCATAAAGAAAACACATTTTATAGAAACAATGCAATTTAGAAATCAAAGACATGGAGTGAAAAACATACATAAAAAGAAACAAATGCTATGTAAATTTTTTTTTAATAAAAAAACAAAAGTAAATGCAAAACAAACAAAAGAAGCTACCAAAACCAATACTATGGGAAAACTCTTCCATCTCCATTAATGTTGACTCCACTTGTAACATTGAAAAAGTAGTCTATCATTTCAGAATTTGATGTATTTCATTTACATAATAACAATATTACAAACTTTTAAATAATTGAATCTAAAATAAGGTTGATACATTTTTTTTGATTTATTAGTTTCTCTTATAATTTTACATGAAAAAAAAATTGAAATTATTATTATGATTCAACCGTTTTATTATTGTGATTCTGTTGTTTTAAGTGTAAACATTCTTCAAAGGATTGTATTATTTTTTATATTTAATTAAAAATAAAAATATATTATAAGAAAATAAATTAATTATATCAATGTAATGATTATATATATTTTTTATATTTAAATAAATATTATAACAAAATAAATTAATTATGGTAATTTTAATCTTAAAAAATTTAAAGAACTGTGTTTAAATTTTTCTAAATAAATTTATGTGTTTATTATTTTTACCGAGTTAAAATAAATCTATGTCAATTATTCAAAACAATAATATATATCTTATAATTTTTAGATTTTGAAGAGAATTGATATCAAGTAAATTGGCATTGTAGACTTTGAGGACTTCGTCGCGAGCTCACTGCTGCCAATCCGGATAGAGTGCCAACAACATGGTTGTCTATGTAAGAAGAGTGCACACATTGTCTTGACCTGGAAAGAAAAATGTATTGCATTGGTCCATCAACTCCTGCGTTGTGAACTGTGTGGACCCCTTCTCTCCTGCTGTCAACAACAATCCCAGAAGGTCATGGCCGTATGAGAAAATCCTCCCCATGTTCGCTGACCCTCATTGGGCCTCCATATAGAAGGCACCAAAAATGAATCTTGTACATGACTGGGCATCCCAAATAAAAATAACAATTAAAACAACAATATTTGATATACTCCCTCGGCGTGCAACTAAACCTTTCAGATATGATCCGAAATTTGAGCTCCATTGACCTGTCCATGAATAGATTGAGCGACACCATTCCTCCAGAACTGGGGAAACTCTCTAATCTCAAGAAACTCAATCTCTCTTCGAATAACCACATGTTTACATCTCTAGACGACCTTGGATTTTTCTTGAACAAGAACGCCTTGTTTCTGTGTGCTATTTCCGCCTCCACCTCCACACCTTAAGAATTTGATGTGTTTAGAATTTTAGGAAAAACAACAATCTGTTAACTTGGAGGGATTATTCAAGGTACTTTTACAATAAATTTGAATATGGTGTAAGAAGATGAAATGTAAGAAATTGAATTAGCTTTCCAAATATATAACTTTTATTCATAGACATTGTGAATAACTAGTTCTAACAATGTTATCTTATTTTTCCAACAAAATATAAGGTGTATGTTTTTGTTCATGCAGGTGTTGAGTGTCTTAACAATGGAATTTCGTTCCAAAACCTTGTTTACTTGTAGAGAACCTGTTTTTCTTGTGCCATGTATTTTTTGGAATTTTTTAATATTAATTTAATATTTTTTTTAAATTATCAAAGTCAACATATGCCTAAAATTACAATGTCTTTTGTTCATGTAGGCTAAAAGGGTCTTAACTTGATCAATTTTTTTTAGATCGTAGGTATTGATATCCTCTAGTGTCGCATATAACTCATTTGAGAAATGGTTAAGCCGAGAAAAAGTTATAGCATAAATAAGAGAGGTATCTATTCTAGGATTTTGATATATATGAAGACAAAACTAGATTAAAAATAGTACACAATAATAATTTAAAAAAAAATTATATATTTAAAATCTACACAGTTGACTCAATCTATGTATATAATTTTGTCAATAACTGAGTTGTTTAGCCTATAGAAAAATAGCATAAAGACATAGATATAGAGGGCTATTCACAAAAATGGAGGTTTTTATGAATTTGTAGACCAAACCACTAGGTTTGTCATCCTGAACCTAAATACGATCTAACCAAGTCAACATACACCTTGTTAATCCCTCCCAAAAAAATTGAATTAAAACAAGCGCACACACGATCTAGGAACTCATACGCACTCCTAAAACATTTCCTTCCTTATTTATCTTTGTTCCTCCCTCTCTTACATATATCCCCCCCTCTCTATATCACTCTCCCTCTCCCTCTCTACCCACCTGTGTATCTCCCTCTCTCTCCCTCACACTCCTATACATGGTAATACCTAGACATGGAAATATTTAGAAATCATAAGGCATGGAAAGACCTAGAGCTAGACCTTACCTTGACATGCCTCAGAATCTCACACCCACTCCCTCTCTATCCCCCCTCTCTTCCACTCCCTCTCCCTCCATCTCTTTCTCTCTCTTTTCCCCTTTGTCCCTCACTCCCCTCTCTCTTCCACCCTTTCTCTCTCTCCTCATTGTTAGTCTCAGTCTCAATCTCTCTTCCCTTCTTTCTCTCTCTATTCCCCCTCTCTATCTCCCTATGTATCC
>SNQJ01S0171136.1:9106-19111 GCA_010110895.2 Picea sitchensis | reverse complement strand
CTAGTAGACAGGTATGGAGAGATGCCATGATGGAAGAGTACAATTCCATCATGAAGAACAATGTCTGGGAAGTTGTTCCTAGACCTGAGGGGAAGTCAGTGGTGACTTCCAGGTGGCTCTACAAGCTAAAGCATGTTGCGGATGGCATCATTGAGAAGTACAAAGCTTGCTTTCTGGATCGGGGGTTTTCATAGGTTGAGGGAGTTGACTATGATGAGACCTTTGTGCTAGTTGCTAGATACACTTCAATCAGGGCAGTGATCTCCATTGCAGCAGAGATGGGTTGGAAGATACACCAGATGGATGTGAAGACCGCATTTCTGAATGGTCTTATTGAGGAGGAGGTGTATACTGAGCAGCCATTGGGCTTTGAGGTGCATGGGAGAGAGTCTCATGTGTGTAGACTTAAGAAATCATTGTATGGGCTTAAACAAGCTCCCAAATCTTGGTATTCGAGGATAGATGCCTATTTGCAGCAGTTGGGTTTTGAGAAGAGTGAGGCAGATCCCAACCTATACTTCATTGTGGTTTGAGAGGATCCTCTCATTCTTATACTATATGTGGATGATATTTTCATTACAGGTGCATAGAGACTCATCAACAGTTGTAAGGAGAACCTTTCTTCAGAGTTCGAGGTGACAGGCATTGGACTGATGCATTACTTTTTGGGATTGGAGGTTTGGCAGGAGCCTGGAAACATCTTCCTGGGATAGGGGAAGTATGCATGTGACATTCTGAGCAGATTTCATATGGGAGATAGCAGGCCCATGACCACTCCCATGATTACCAACTGGAAGAAGCTTCATGCTTCTGAGTCACAGTTGGTGGATCCCACCTTGTATCATCAGTTGATCGGGTCATTGATGTATTTGGTCAATACCAGGAGAAATATTTGTTTTGTTGTCAACACTCTCAGCCAGTTCATGGTGGATCCTAAGAGAGTGCACTGGGTGGTAGAAAAACATGTGCTTAGGTATCTTTTTGGTACCGTAGATTATGGTTTGGACTATCAGAGAGGAGATGGAGTTCCTCTGGTTGGTTATACAGACTCGGATTGGGCAAGATGTGTCAGTGACAGGAAAAGCACTTCGATTGTTGTTTTGGATTGGGATCAGTAGTTGTGTCTTGGTTTAGTCAGAAACAAAAGTCAATGGCTTTGAGTTCTACAGAGGATGAGTATATGGTGGCCAGTCAGGCCAGTTGTGAGGCCCTTTGGCTTCGCAAGCTAATGGTTGGATTGTTCGGTGTGCAGTTGAGGCCTACTGTGATTTACTATGATAATTAGAGTTGCATTAAACTCTCGGAGAATCCAGTTTTTCATGACCGATCTAAGCATATCGATATTTGATATCACTTCATCCGTGATTATGTTCAGAGAGGAGTTGTGGAGATACAGTACATATCTACAGAGGAGCAAGCTGCAGACATACTCATCAAGGCATTGGGAAGAGGCAAGTTTGTATTTTTCAGGGACAAGCTTGGAGTGGTGACTAACACTTTCCTCGGTATGAGGGAGTGTTAAATTTTTTAATTAAATAAAGTACCAAGGCAAGTGTTTCTCTTCCCTAGGCACCTAAGAGGGAGAAAGTGCCTAATGTGGTTCCTAGTCAATTAATTTGTGAGATGCAAATTAAAAGGTGACTTTATGACCAAAGTGAGGGTGAGTGAAGAGACATCAAATCTCAACAACTCATCTAATCTAATCTCAATCGTTAGATTAGAAAACCCCTCACCTTCCCTCATGAGGCCAATTAGGGCAAGGGGGCACACCCATTCTTGGGTTGTTCATTCATTTTTGAGAGAGAAAGAGAGAGAGCATTTTCGAGCAGCAAGAGAGCATCCATTTCTGAGAGCTAGGGAACGCATCCCAAGGCAACAAACTAGCACAAAAATTGAGGCAGCAAGGACAACATTGAAGGCAGGCCGTACTATACAGATTGAGTAGGTCGTATAGCAAGAGGAGTAGGCACAGAAATCAAGGCAAAGTACAATCCAGTAGAAAAGGTCGTACTGTACGAATTTTGAATTCCGCCCAGCAGGAAAAAAAAAGGCACGAATTTCAAGACAGAAAGTACAGTCTGTACTGTACAGATTCCGTACATTTTGTATGACTGTCCTTTTGGCATAGATTTCGAGCAGAAAGATCTGTTTTGTTTTCTGGGAGTTTTGGCACATTTCCCAAGGCAAATGTACAACATTTATTTCTCTACTTTTGGGCTGAGGCAGTTGGTACGAATTTCAAGGTAGTCGTACAGCAGTTTGGAGGCACAGAAATCGAGGAGTAGACCTGTAATTTATTACAGAAAATTCTGGGAAGAATTTTGAGGAGTTGGCTCATTTTCCTGTGTGAAGATATGCAACGATTGTCGAGATAAGTTTGTCATTTAAATTTCTGAAGATGAATATGCTGTAACAGAATTCTTTGAAGCTCCTAAATAATAAAAATCTCCCTCTCTCACTGGTTTTCCCCTTGTGGGTTTTTCCAGGATCAAAGTTAGACCAAAAATTTCTGTGTCATTAAATTTCTGAGTTTTATATGCTGCTAATATTTTATTTCTGCATTGAAAATGAAGTTCAGAATCCTCATATTTCAGTTCTGAAATAATTTTCTGCTGTGTATTTAATTGTTGATATAAAACTGGGTTTGGGCATTAAACATTGGCTGAAAATTAAACATTTAATTTTCTGCTGTGTATTTAATTGTTGATATAAAACTGGTTTGGGGTCTGAAATTTTAACAGTCTACGAAGTTGGATGCCTCCTCAGTGAAGGTCCATGGCTTTTTGTTGGCATTCCTAATGTTGTCAAGGTAATTTAACAGGCTTAACCTTAGTTTTAGAATTGATTTTAATAGATCAATTTTCTTAAGCTAACACAGTGGATTTATGCTCCAGACTTGGAATACTCTCAGCTCAACAGAGCTATATTTAGATGGCCCTTCGGGAAAATTTCATGCCCTGGCTGTCGCTGATCAAATGCTTTTTGCTGGAACACAAGTAAGTCTCCTGCCTTGCTTTCTGTAATCATCTCTATCACGTGTAAAATCTATGCTTCTATCACATTTTATAGCCCTGCTGATTTAATTGACTTTCCATTCCATAGGATGGCACAGTTTTGGCATGGAAGTTTAACTCTGCAACCAATACCTTTGAACGTCCAGCTTCCCTTGCAGGGCACATGCTGCCTATTGTCTCATTAGTCTCAGGGGCAGACAGACTTTACTCTGCTTCCATGGACCACACAATAAGGGTAAGTTTATTTGCTTCTTGTCCACTTTTTTTACTTGTTTACGCAGTAAGATAAAAAAAAGTCCTTCAACTGGTTTGGCTTAGAAATAATAGAACTATGAATAAATATTGTTTTCTTTTCTAGTTTTTATGCTTTTCATGCACCTGCAATTCTAGAAAATGAAGTATGTCTCTGATTTCAAATGATTTTCTATTTGACTATGTAAACAAATTCACAGGTTTGGGACCTAGGAACTTTTCAATGTATACAGACCCTCACATATCACACATCGGTTGTAATGTCTCTTCTCTACTGGGACCAGTTTTTCTTGTCGTCCTCTTTAGACAAAACAGTGAAGGTGAGGAGGGTTTCGTGATATACTTGTGTCATTTTGGAAGTAAAAAGGTGCACAAACCTCATTTTATTTTTGACGTCATTAAATGCAAGTCTAGGCTGCTACACGAAGTGGAGCCCTTGAAGTGACTGGAGGCTGGAGGCCGATCCAGGAATACACAGGAAGCGTCCATTTTCAACGTTGAATCATTATGCCAATACACAACAACCACACAATTTCTGTTTATAATTCATTCAATTTCTTCTACGCACCATACTAAAACACTCTGCATCCTAACAATAGAAATGACAGAGTTCCTAGAGCCATATTTTCATTGGCTTTAACATGACATTATCATCGATTCAAAGATCACCGTTCGATTCAAGTACTAATTCTTATCGATTCAAATATGCCCAGTCACATTGACTTGGCCTTTCATATATCTTCCTGTGACTTGTGTTTCACACTTAGTGAAATCTCCATCCAAGACAATAATACCTTGTCCGTCGTTTCCAAAACTTAGAGATGGTTCTTTACCTTCACCTTTTAACTGTACATAGGTCATTCTTCTTCTCTCTGAGGGTTACCTCCAAGTTATAGGGCTTCTGGAAATGCTCAGTCAACTATAGGTTCTTAGACCAACACTCATTGCCTTCTTGCGGTTTCAAATCTTAATTCTCGTCTATCCAAAGTGGATCATTTTCTGTATCTCGATCTATTTCTTAGTCGACCCACAGAGACTCCCTATACCACTAATCTCCTTCTACTCCTCTTTGCATCCTCACTTGTTAGAACCCTTTTCCTTCTCGTCCTTCGAGAAACCTCTCTTACTGAGTTCTCCAAAAGTACACAAAGTCTGAGAAAACTTCTCACAGAACTTGGAACCCTGAGGTTCTACCCAAATTGATTTAATGAATGGAATCTCATATGCAGAGATTCTGCCAAGTCCTCCTCTGTCAGGGCTTATTTTCACACTGTAGCTATACACATAACTACAAGCATTCACCTAGAATTATCTAAACATTTACATACAGAATGTAAAGAATCATTTCACACCCAATATCATGAATTTCTTTTTCCATTAACAATAGGACTATACATGTCTTCTTGAGAGCTCTCACGCTCTCTCATTTCTCTTTGTCCCTCTATTCATTTATCTCTCGAGACTCTCTCCAATTCAGTTACAAAACAGTGCCTCTTCAACTTCCACTAACTTCCTATCTAATTGAACCCTACAAATCTGCACACGAACCCAGATTCAGGTCACAACTTCTATTTTTTTGAAAACACTCACTTATGGCTCACTCACTCTTAACTATAATCTTGCAACTAACCTCTCGAGTCATTCCCTTTCTTTAGGGATCTATTACATTAACTCAAACCTCATTGATACCTACCACTAAGCATATATTCTATCTATACGTATTAAGAAATAAAATGCTTTATACATGAGAAATTTTTTTACAAAGGCCCCTCCTTGGGCTTATGTCTAGAACTAAAGGTCTAATTAACATTTAACACTTGACCATGAGAGCTAGTGCTCCTGCATCATATTCCCAACGTAAAAGAAGAACATGATCTCTTGATCATGAATCTTCAATCTTCATCCCTCATCAACTACAACTTCTTATTCTTGCTCAAATACTTTCAGCCAGTATTTCAAACATTCATTCTCTTCAAACCATTCATCAGTATGTTGCCTTTCAGGGTCAGCACAACTCTTCTCTGCCTCTGTCAAAATAGAATTCTGATTTTCTACTTTTGTGACAGTCCCAATTGTCTTTCCAAAGGTCTTCTCTTGGCTATTTAAGTAAACCAATTGTTCCATGTTCCCAACATTAACAGGTTCTTTCATACAAGACATGATTGTCTTATCTTCCTCGGGGATGCTGCCCTTATTAAGTAAGAAATCTATGAATTTATTTTTTTGCAACAACTCTTCTTGGTCTTCATCAAAAAGACTCTCTTAATCATACTTTATTTGACAATATTCCACTTCATTTAAGACAACTCCAAGAGATGGATTGCCTTCTGGAACTTTTTCAAACACACTTAAATTGTCAATTTCAAAACTACAAGACCCAATGGTCTCATTTGATGGTCCAATAATCAAATCTTTCTTTGGTTGCTCCAAGTCTTGTATAGGACTCAGAAAATCCTCACTGTCTTTCTCCTCATCTTTCTCAAGCATAACATATGAATGCTTGCTATCCTCCTCTTTCATTTCTTGGTCATCATCATATGCCAAGCCCTCCTTGTTTTCAGCTTGCACAATAGGTTGGAAACCATTAGTTTCACTCAGCTGTGTATGTGCATGTACATGAGACCCAATTGTCCCATTTTCTTCCAAAACAGAATTCAGATTCTGTTTAACTTCCTCCTTCTGTATGACAACATCAATAAATTGTCCCCCTTCATTCATTTTACCTGCATACATACACAAAATATCATATTTAAAACACTGAGACCTCTTGGCCTCACTTGAAGTTGTAGTCTTCTCCCGGATACTCACTTCCCTTGAGCATCTCATCCTCCCATTGAACATTTCTCAGTTGCTCTCTTCTCTTCTGTAGCTTATTCCACTTCAACTTTCTTCTCATGAGGAAACCACATCTTTGGTCTTCCTCCTCCCTTTGTAACAACTCCATCAGTACTCCTAGACGGACTTCCATCAAAGCCTTCTCCCTCTCATACTCTTCATCAGTCATTCTTCTACATATTCCATTTGCCTTGGCATGTTCTGTCTTCCTTTTGTAGCTGCCTTCTGAACTTATTCTATGACTCTTGATACTCATCTGCTTGAGTTTTCCTTCACTCTTCTATGAGCTGCACTCACAACTCATCTTCTCTTGAGAACACCACTGGCCTCTTGTATTTCACCATCAGTTGAAATACTAGGTTCTTGGCCACACTTCACTTCCCCTTAGAAGCCTTTACCCATTTCCTTCATCATTGTATTCAAAGACTATGACTTCTTGTTGAGATGCCTCACTAAAAATTGTTACCTGCATATTAATGATATTAAAAACAAAGACCATTCCCAAGCTTTCAAAATCTTGTTGCTGCCAAATTTCTATGGCCACTCCCACACTTATGTTCAGCTTCAATCTCTTGATTGAACTTTGCCTTCTCTTTCCTTTGCATGCATACACTCCTCCCAAAGTAGATATCACTGTCAGAGACCTCACTGTTTAGGCTAGGGGCCTCTTCTACTCTTATATTCAAAGCTACTTAACTCATAAATATCCGCTATAGACTGCTTGTCTCTCTTCTAGCCTTCTCAAGAACATTCCTGCTCTAATACCAATTGATGGCAGGCTCCTCCCTAAATCTTGCCTTACTTGAGGATCATTCCTAGTATGCTATATCATTGGCACACTCTTCTAGGCTATAAATCTTCTAACCAAGTAGAAAGAATACACTATTGACCTTCTCTAACCCTCACTCTTCCACCAATGTTGGTTTGGCCCTAATACTTAACCTTTCAAGCACCAAAATTCTCGACACTCCCCATTATATGATGACCTCTTTTCAAATCATGTGCCATCATCACTTAAGCGCATGGTTACCATCCACAAGACTCTCCCCTATGCCTCAAGGGCTATCACTCTCAACTCAACAAAAACATGGAAAAGGTGTTAATCCTCAGCACTTTCACACACTATGTGACTTCAACACATATCCCTTGGATCTCAACTCTTGCATTCATTATTCTTAACTTCCACATCAGCATTGGCAATCGTTGTCAACCTCTTGACCATCCTTCCATCACTTTCCACCATTCGATCAGTCCAGGAACGCACAGGAAGCATCCATTTTCAACATTGAATCATTATACCAATACACAACAACCACACGATTTTTGTTTATAATTCATTCAGTTTCTTCTGAGAACCATACTCAAACACTCTGCATCCTAACAATAGAAACGTTAGAGTTCCTACAACCATATTTTAATTGGCTTTAACACAATATTCTCATCGATTCGAAGATCACCGTTCGATTCAAGTACTAATTATAGTCTAGCCAAATATGCCCAGTCACATTGACTTGGCCTTTCATATATCTTCCTGTGACTTGCGTTTCACACTTAGTGAACTCTGTGTCCAAGACAATAATCCCTTGTCCGCCGTTTCCAAAACTTAGAGCTGGTGCTTTACCTTCACCTTTGAACTGTACATAGGTCATTCTTCTTCTCTCTAAGCGTTACCTCCGAGTTCTAGGGCTTATGGAAATGCTCAGTCGACTATAGGTTCTCGGACCACCACTCATTGCCTTCTCACGGTTTCAAATCTTTCTTCTCGTCTATCCAAAGTGGAAAATTTTTTGTATGTCGATCTATTTCTTAGTCGACCCACAGAGACTCCCTATACCACTAATCTCCTTCTACTCCTCTTTGCATCCTCACTTGTTAGAACCCTTTTCCTTCTCGTCCTTCAAGAGACCTCTGTTACTGAGTTCTCCAAAAATACACAAAGTCTGAGAAAACCTCTCACAGAACTTGGAACCCTGAGGTTCTACCCAAGTTCATTTAATGACTGGAATCTCATATGCAGAGATTTTTCCCAGTCCTGCTCTTTCAAGGATTATTTGCACACTGTAGCTATACACATAACTACAATCATTTACCTAGAATTATCTAAACATTTACATACAGAATGTAAAGAATCTTTACACACCCAATATCATGAATTTATTTTTCCTTTAACAATAGGACTGTACATGTCTTCTCGAGAGCTCTCACCCTATCCCGTTTCTCTTTGTCCCTCTATTCCTATATCTCTCGAGACTCTCTCCAATTCAGTTACAAAACAGTGCCTCTTCAACTTCCACTAACTTCCTATCTAACTGAACCCTACAAATCTGCACATGAATCCAGATTCGGGTCACAACTTCTATTTTTTTGAAAACACTCACTTATGACTCACTCACTCACTCTTAACTATAATCTTGCAACTAACCTCTCGAGTCATTCCCTTTATTTAGGGATCTGTTACATTAACTCAAACCTCACTCACACCTACCACTAAGCATATATTCTATCTATACTTATTAATAAATAAAATGTTTTACACATGAGAGTTTGTTTTACAAAGGCCCCTCCCTGGGCCGATGTCTAGACCTAAAGGTCTGATTAACATTTAAAACTTGACCATGAGAGCTAATTCTCATGCATCAATATGTATCGGATATGGATTCATATCTGGAAGTGATACAGCATGTGTCTGTATAGCCATCTCAACTTTACGTAAATTATTGTGTGGGGGGGAGGGAGGGAATTTGATGCATTTTATTGGAATATACACTGCAGATATTTATTCGTTGATATTTTGTAAATTTGTACTGGATCGTTTCAATGTTTTTGTTCTAATGCAGCAGGGCCGTATATATAAATGATATTTTGCTTTCTTCTTATGGTGAAAGAATTGATATCAAGTCACCGAATACTCCAAGGTTTATGTTTCTTTTCTCAGAATTAAGTGAACTTAATTTATTTTGGTCTGCCTTCTCACAGGGTGTTCTTGCGCTATGTGGAATGAATCATAAACAAGGCAAGCATGTTATGCTTTGTTCTTGTAATGACAACAGAGTGAGCCTTTACGACTTGCCATCGTAAGTACATCTACTCTCAAGTTCATGCTATTCATTATTCTGCATACTTCAAAGTATTATTTCAAGCTTTCATAGATGAAAATTCCTAGTCAATTGTATCATGTTATGCATGAATGTTCTCATTAAAATTTACAGGTTTTGTCTCAAGTTTAGAGAGCGAGATAGAGTATTCTCAAGAAATGAGGTGCGAGCATTTGAGATTGGACCTGGTGGATTATTTTTCACTGGTGATGGAAATGGTGAAGTTAAAGTATGGAAATGGGATACCCAGACACTATGAGAGGATGAAACAACCTTTAAAGTTTTTGTTGTAATCAGCGGTGGCTTCCAGTTGAAATGATACTACGGTCACCTCTTCATGCATAAGTCACCCCCGCTCATGTATCCCACCAGTGCAGCTCATCGTGTACTCTTCTCTCTCAACATACTCTAAATATAACCACTCTGTTATGATCCTATTGGTCAATGGAATACTCTTACATCGGCAGTGTTATCTTTAGGTGGCCCCGGGGACAAGTTCATGCCCTGGATGTCGCTAATCAAATGATTTTTGATGAAACACATGGAAGTCTCCTTCCTTCCTCCTGTAATCATCTATATCATGTTTTGATTTATCAAGTAAAATATGGGTAATAATATTGCTACATTTTATAGACCTGCTGATTTTTTTGACTTTCAATTCCACATGATGGCACTATTTTGGCATGGAATTTTAACTCTGCAAAAAATACCATTGAGCATGTAGCTTCCCTTGCAGGCCATATGTTTCCTATTGTCTCACTAGTCTCAGGGTAGGCAGACTTTACTTTTCTTTCATGGACCACAAAATA
>SNQJ01S0171135.1:4657-25208 GCA_010110895.2 Picea sitchensis | reverse complement strand
GTCCATTCCAAACGGCTTGGGTTATTTAGACAACCCCGGAACGGTTCCACTCTCCCAGTTGACGGACGGTCATTTTCGCCCGTCAACACCTATCAACATCAAAATTAAAAAAGAACTTGGACATGCTTGAAAGGTATGGACCAAGTTACTATTATTGCATGGGGATTTTATTGGATTCTTTTGATGCCCTCTTTTCTTTTCTTTTTCTTGTTTCTTTTTCTTTTCTTTCTCTTTTTTCTTTTTTCTTTTTTCTTTTTTCTTTTTTCTTTTTCTTTTCTTTCTTCTTTTTTCTTTTCTTTCTTTTTCAAATTATTTGCAGAATGAAAATTCATTTGTCAACAAAAACACTAGAGACAGATAATATCCCAGTCACCATTTGATCCTATAACTTATAGGATGATAACAGTGGCTCCACCTGGGGATGGTACTTGCTCTGTGAAGTGCCAAGAATCCCGGTTCCTGTCATTTTGAAAATTTCTGCCTAGTAGCCTTTGTTTGTTTTATTCTCAAAAATTGGAAAAACAATGGTCAACAGCTTAGGGCCTTCTCTTCGGGCTTCAACCAACTGACTAATGTTCTTCACTCAGAAAATGCAGGCGAAAAAATAAAAATAAGAACGGTATGTACAATGGAGAGTGAAAACTCGAATCTTCTACTGAGGTGGCACATAATGTTTCAGCATTCTGCCATTTACAGGTCCTCCTGGCAGATCTGTCCCATCAGCGTTGGCTAGCAAGAAAGAATTGTTTCCCCATAAATTTCCTAGAGGTTGACAGCAAAAGAAATCTACTAAGGTAACTTTATCCAAGTGCTAACAACACCCAACTCTGGACCTCTAACTCCTGAATTTTTTAATCCGCTACCACATGTCTCCTCATAGCCAATGATTAATATTCACTTCGCGACTTCGGCGATCCATCTTCTCAACACTTCTCAACACTCTGAACTCTGAAATTATGACATACCTCATAGCTAATTCTCCATGCAACTTTTTCCAATTCTGACGGTCTGGAATGATCCCAATCCCTCCTGGATAGATATTACTCATTAATTATGGGAAACCTTAAAGGACTCCTCCCTTTGAATATTTCTCGTCGTTCGCCCTCCTAAACTTGTTCCTCCTCTAAATGTTTCCTCCTTGGAATGCTCTCTTTGACACTTAGTCGAAATTTCAGCCTATGCACGCCTTGCAACATGTCCGCCTCCACAATTTAGCTTCTTTGTGGATTACTTACGCTACTCCTCCCAATATTCTGAGTCAAAATACTCTTTCGCACACTCCTTGCGGACAAACCTCCTTCAATATTGACTCTTGAAGGATGATTGTGCACTACTTGCAACATTTCTTCCACGCTCTATTGTTTCCTCTGAACAATACGAAATTGAGAAAGATTCTTCCTACCCGCACTCTCAAACTATCTACTCAACTTTCCGAGTTAAAGAAGACTATGTCAACGCACACCTTGCAGATGCTATGAATTCTTTACACACATAAGTTTCACATTATCTCTTCTGAGCTTATGAGTCAGAACAGTCTCTGTCAAGGCACTCCTTGCGGATACTATGCACACTTGCACTTGCTTGTAGACGAGAAACAATTGAAACTTATTTAAATCTTCATAGATTCATACATTCAACCATGTAAATGTATTTATGAACACAAGAACAAGAAATAATAGAGAATTTCAAATAAACAAAAAGTCTATCGTTCATTCATTCAGATAGACACAACAACACCTCACATTTGGGACAATGCTCCTCTGTTATATTCATTCAACTGAAAAGATACATGTGTGCATATACTCTGATGAGTTTCAACAACTATCACTAACTATATTGTCAACAACTTCAGCTATCAACCACCAACAACCTCTTATGGGCAACAATACAAAGCTTTAAACAAGAGGGGCTCTTCAATATTTTCCCTCCAAATATTCTATAGCTATCCTATCGAAATAAAATATTTCAACTACTAGAATTTATTACAATAAATATTTGTGACAGATAGATAAGATCGAACACATCAAATTTGTACTACACTCAATGTCATTAAAAGGAAAAATATTCTCCAATGATCTCATGTGATCATCCACCTCAAAACATTAAATATGTTTCTTTAATTAGAATCCTTTCAAAATATTTACACGATATGCCACTTTTGAATTTTAAAATTCACTTCAAAATATGCATTGGGTGCTTAGTTATCCTCCGCTCATGCTTTGTTGGTGATTCTCCTACATCATACTCCTCTGGCTAAAAAATTCATAGACTCATGTCCATGATCTCCTGCACTGACATTCCATGCTTCTGGATATCCGCTTCATTTACCCAACTGGCATATTCTATTGGGCGTCCTTTCCATTTTACCAAACATTCAAAATATATTTTCCTTCTTATCTTCTTACCAATTCATCGACCTACGATATTCTCCATCTACAACTTCTCTACTACAGGAATTTTCTTTTTCCACTGAATCTCCTTATGATTGTTGGTTGTGGAGCCTGATTATATTCCAGATTTAGAGGTCTTTGTTTTTAGCCGTGTTTATACCCCATGAAGAATTTACACCCTAGAAGAATGTACACTCTTCCACGTGGGGGAGTGCAGAGGGGGGTTACCCCCTCTGCAGGGTCTGGGGGGAAGCTGGCCCCTGGTGGGAGTTTGGGGGCGAAGCCCCCAAAGGAAAAATTGCCTTGTAAAAGTATATTGTAATTTCATTGTAAATCTGGGCCATTCAATGTAAAGTCGTAGATCTAACGGTAGAAATTATGTTAGGGTTTTTTTCCCTAGAAAGAAACCCTCTATTATGAGGGAAATGTATTGCAGCTATGCATTATGCAGAATATTGTCTTCTGAGATAGGAGACTGTGAAAGAAAGAAGAGGAAGTTACAGTGGCTTTTTTGTAGGTGGTATTCATTCATTTGTTGGATAATAATAAAGGAAGGACCTGGAAATTTCTCTGGTGGACGTAGCCCACACTAGGTGAACCATGTAAATCTATGTCTCTATTATGTTGGGTATCTTTTGTGTTTCATTTCCGCATTTGTTTTATTTTATTGCTCCTCGGTCTTGTTTTTCTAACATTGATCTTCTGATCCCCTGGTTCCATCTCCCCTGTAAGGATACATGTCTACAATGTTGAATATGGGCGATATACCCACATCGTCTGGCAGCTCTATCTCATAATAATTCTCACCAAATTTTCTTAGGATCTTTCACGGTCCTATCTTCATCAACTTTAGTTATTATATGTTCCCCTTGGGAACCTCTCCTTCCTAAGATGTGCTAGAACTTGATCTCCAACTTCAAATTGAAGTTTCCTCCTATGTTGATCAGCTCTGCGTATATATTCACTGCTTCTCCTCCACAACTGCTCTTTGATCTAAATATGAAGCTCCTACATTTTTGCAGTGAAGTCTTTGGCTCTAGCACTTCTGAATTCACTCTATTGTAGATTTCTTAACTCTGACACTCCCCTCGGCTTCATTGCATACACTATCTGAAATGGACTATTTCTAGTACTCATGTTCATTGAGTCATTGTATGCAAACTCTGCTTGTGCTATAATCTGATCCCACTGACTATGATGTTCAGTGACCAAACTTCTCAGGAAATCTCCTAAACTTTGGTTCACCAGCTGAGTCTTTCCATCTATTTGAGGGTGATATACAGAACTAAAGGATAGTTATGTTCCCAGGTTCTTCCATAATGTTCTCCAGAAATGACCAGCAAATTTGGTATCTTTGTCTGAAACAATACTTCTGGGAAACCCATGAAGCCTCACAACTTCCTTGAAAAGCAAGTTAGCAGTGTGTGTTGCATCACTGGTCTTGTGGCATGGGATAAAGTGTGCCATATTTGAAAATATTTCAACTACCACGAATATGGAATCACTTCCTCTATGTGTCATTGACAATCCCAAAATGAAATCCATGCTTATTGCATCCCGAGGCCTCTCTGGAATAAGAAATGGTTGATACAACCCAGTATTATGTCTCTTACCTTTTGCATACTGGAAAATATTACATATGTTCACAAACTTCTTTACTTATTCCCTCATACTTAGCCAATAATACGAATTGTTCAACTGTGCAAACATTTTGTCATGGCTGACATGTCTGTCTAGACCTCCACTGTGCTTTTCCTTCATCAAATTCTCCCTCATCGAACACTTTGGTATGCACAATTGGCACCCTTTAAACAACAACTCATCCTGAATCAGATATTCAGCTCACTGGCTTCTATCTCTCAGCACAGGATTCGCACATGCCTCATATGCCTCCTTGAAATCTGGATCATCGTGATACATTTCCTTAAGGCGTTCAAACCCAAAGGTTTTCACTTGAAATTCCTACATAATTAGACATATCCTGCTCAATGCATCAACAAATTTGTTAGAATTACCAGAAATATGTTTAATGACGAAAGTGAAATTTTTCATAAACTCTATCCACTTAGCATGTCTCTAGTTTAACTTATCCTGTCTGGTTATGAGTTGTAAAGCCCGATTATTGCTATACAAAACAAATTACTTTGGAACAAGGTAGTGCCTCCATTTCTTCAAGGCTTGAATTATGGCATAAAACTCTTTATCATATGTGGAGTACTTTCTCTTAGTATCTCTCGGCTTCTCACTGAAATATGCAACAGGCCTATTATCTTGGCTTAATACTGCTCCAATTGCAACTCCACTCACATCACACCTCACTTGAAATGTCTTCCCAAAATCTGGCAAGACCAGAATCGGTTGTTCTGTTCTCTTCTCCTTCAATATATTGAATCTTTTCTCACCCTCTTCTATCCATTTGAAAGACTTATGTCTTTTCTTCACTGTATCCATCATTTTTTCACTGATCTCACTGAAAGTTCTGATGAACTTCCGATAGAAACTTGCTAATACATGGAATATTCTCACCTCAAATATACTCCTTGGTGATGACCATTCTATGATTGCTTTCACCTTCTCAGGATCCATCTTCCGTTCATTCGAAGAGATCACAAAACCCAAATAAATGAGTTTTGTCTTCATAAAAGAGGATTTCTTTAAATTTATCAATAGATTCTCCCACTGCAGTCTCCTCATCACTAATGTTAAGTGCCTCAAATGCTCTTCTTCAGTTTTATTGAAGACCAATATATCATCCAGATATACGATCATAAACTTACCAATAAAATATTTCAACACTTCATTTATCAACCTCATAAAAGTACTCGGGGCATTTGTTAAGCCAAACGACATAACAAGCCATTCATACAATCCCTCATTTGTCTTGAAGGCTTTTTTCCACTCATCACCCTCTCTCATCCTTATCTAGTGATATCCAGTTTTCAAATCTATCTTTGAAAAATAGTTCGCTCCACTTAAGAAATCCATTAAGTCCTTCATCCTTGGAAATGGAAATTTGTACCTAATGGTGATCTTGTTTATGGCCCTTGAGTCTGTACACATTTTCCATCCTTCATCCTTCTTTGGCCTCAACACAGTTGGTATTGCGCATGGACTCAAGCTTTCCCTAACCAAACCTTTGTCTAACAGATCATGACTTTATCTCTTTACCTCATCATTCTCTTGAGGTGTCAATTTGTACGCTACTTTGTTCGGCAGGCTTGCTCCTAGTATCAAGTCAATGTCATGGCTAATACTTTTGATAGGTAGCAATGAGCTTGACAACTCATCCACTACTATGTCAACACAATTTTCCAACAAATCCTGAATTTCCTTAGGCAAATCATCCATAGAAGTACTTGTAAGGATAACTTTCAGCTTCCTCACTAAAAAAAAATGCATCTCTTGTTCCTTGTTAACTTCACTCAGGAGTTACTTCCCACTCATCAAAAGTATGCTCATGTTGGCTTCTTCCTTCACTTTATTCTCCTCGATCGACAACAACATGTGTGTCCTACCATTCTTCTCCAAGGTATAAGTATTATTTCTCCCATCATGAATGACATTCCTGTCATACCGATGACCTTTATGAAGCCATGAGACTTTATACGACGTCGAATGTGCAATCGTCTCTAGCTCTAATTTCTCCACCATATCTGTGGATACTAAGTTATCAGTGCTCCCACTGTCAATGATCACCTTGCAAACTCTGTCTTTATTCTTGCAACTTGTCCTGCACAAATTTTTCCTCTACACTGGATTTTCAACTTATGGCTCTGGTTTTAAGAAAACCTTCTTCATCATCAAAGATATCCTATAGTCTACACCTTATACTTCAACATCTCACTTCTACGCTTCTGAAATGTGAGCTTCACCTCCTTCTTTATTTCTCTCGAGCCATTGCCAATACATGTGTCGTGTCTTTCCACAGGCATAACACTTTATCTCTCCTTCTCTACCTCTTCCTCTAGGAAAAGAGTTTCTACTACCACTCTGTCTCCCTTGGAAACTTACTCCTCTTTCAGAGTGACTATGTGGTTTCTTCGCTTCACCTTTGGGCTTCTATGCCTTGTCATGGGAAATTCCCTTGCCTCTATTTAAACTACTTCCTCTAGTTTTCTGACTCTACTTTCTGGCCAACTTCTCCGTTGCTTTCAGCATAATCTGATAAGAATCCTCCACTATCCTTACTGTCATCATGTTGATTTCATCATGGATTTCATATCTTGGGTCGTTTATATACCTCGTAAATTTTTCCTCATCTCTCTCTCTTTGTCCATCCATGATGTTCAGCCTATAGAACTCCTCTGTGTACTCCTTGTATATCATTCCTTTCTGTCTCAGGTTTTTCAATCTCCTGAATAGATTATCTGATAGTCCTTGGGTATGAATTTTGCCTTTACCTTGGCTACCATTCTATCCCAACTCTTAATCTTTTGTTTTCCCTTGTTTCTCCTGTCATCTTGTAGTTTATCCCACCATAGTGTTGCATGTCCTTTTAAACTAGTGACATCATGTTTCACTTTTTTCTCCTCGTCGAAATCTTCATAGTCGAAATACTTGTCCATTTCACGTATCCAATCAAGAAATTCTTCATTGTCTAAATTACCTTCATACATTGGGATGTCTATATTTGCACTAGCTCCCAACTTGAAAACCACTTTTAGCAAGCGTTTGTCTGTAACATCATTTCCTACAACTTCTTCAACTTCCACTTCTTCATTCTCTGCATTATTGACGTCTCCAGCATCAGGATCTCTCCTTTGTGTTTTTTCCATGGCATCCATCCTTGCTCTGAGTTCTCACATATCCCTTTCCATAGCTCTATTTTCTACGGGTGGCTTTGTACGTCTCCTAGGCAGCATTCTGTTGATGTATCTGTTACCACTTGATGATATCAACCTAATCATTTGTCTCATATATGTACAAAAATCAATTATGTGAGCTATGATACCACTCCTGATGCAACCCCCCTTCCCTCCTATGGATTATGCAACCTCCCGGACTTGGATCTTCAAACTCCTTGAAATGAATTGGCTCTTCGGGCCTTCAACATACCCTGAACAACTAATTCACAAAAACAAGTCCCTCTAATGTTACCTTCAGGTCTAGGTTACTCGTGATGTTTCTCTTTAGAGATTGGAAACACCATCCTTGTGAGTACTAGCCCAACTCTAGACTCTTTCTCACATGTGACCATGGGCTATAACCTCGGGCCAACCCCTTCACAAATCAAGCTTCATAAATATTGTGACCCCCGCCTTTGTTTCCTTCCAAAACACTTTTCCCTGAATTCGCGGATCTTTGTCGCATGTCCCCCTTGATCTGATGGTCTAGCTATACTTCAAGTTTCATGACTTCACAAAATTTCACCTACTCCACACCCAAGTCCTCCGGACGTCTAACTCCAAGATTTTTTAATCTGCTGACACGTGTCTCCTCACAGCCAATGGTTAATATTCACTTTGAAACTTTGTGAATTCGACGATCTCGTTTCTCAACACTTCGAAACACTCCAAACTATGAAATATTGAAACACCTCACGGCTAATTCTCCGTGCAACTTTTCCCAGATCTGACAGTCTGGAATTATCCCAATCCCTCCTGGATGGATCTTACTTGTTAATTCTGGGAAATATTAAATGACTCCTCCCTTTGAATATTTCTCATCGTTCTCCCTCCTGAACTTGTTCCTCCTCAAACTTTTGCCTCCTTAGAATGCTCTTTTCGACACTTGTCAAAATTTCATCCTATGCACGACTTGCAATAGGTCCTCCTCCACAATTTAGCTTCTCTGTGGATGACTTCTGCTACTCCTCCTTAGATTCTGAGTCAGAAGACTCTGTCACTCACTCCTTGTGGACAAACCTCCTTCAATCTTGACTCTTGAAGGATGATTGTGCACTCCTTGCAACAATTATTCCACGCTCTATTGTTTTCTCTGAACAATATGAAATTGAGCGAGATTCCTCCGACCCTCACTCTCAAACTATCTATGTTGAACTTTCTAAGTTAAAGTAGACTCTGTTGATGCACAACTTGTGGATTCTATGCATTATTTGCACACATAAGTTTCATGGTATCTCTTCTGAGCTTATGAGTCGAAACAGTCTCTATCAACGCACTCCTTCCGGACACTATGCCCACTTGCACTTTCTCGTAGAAGACAAACAATTGAAACTTATCTAAATCTTCACAGATTCATACATTTAACCATGTAAATGCATTTATAAACAAAAGAACAAGAAATAATAGAGAATTTCAAATAAACAGAATGTATACCATTCATTCATTCAGATAGACACAACAACACCTCACATTTGGGACAATGCTCCTCTATTATATTCATTCAACTGAAAAGATACATGTTCTCATATACTCTAATGAGTTTCAACAACTTCTACAACAACTATCACTAGATATAATGTCAACAACTTCAGTTATCAACCACAAGAAACCTCTTTTGGGCAACAATACAAAGATTTATACAAGAGGGTCTCTTCAAGATTTTCCCTCCAACTATTCTAGAGCTATCCTATCAAAATAAAATCTTTCAACTACCAGAATTTATTACAATAAATATTTGTGACGGACATATAAGATCGAACACATCGAATCTGTAATACACACGGCTTCATTAAAAGGAAATACATTCTCCAATGATCTCATGTGATCATCCACATCAAAACATTAAAGATGTTCTTTAATTACAATCCTTTCAAAACATTTACAGGATATGCCACTTTTGAATTTTCAAATTCACTTCAAAATGCGCGCTAGGCACTTAGCTATCCTCCACTCGCACTTTGTTGGTGATGCTCCGACATCAGGTTACATTTGAAAATGAGGAAAATCCAAATGAAGATTATTTTGAGATTAGTCCAAATGAGGTTATCTCTCCTTCTCGCAAAAAGAATAAAAAAGATAAATACAAAAGAGAAATGGTTGATGATGAGTCCATTCCTATTGATTATGAAGAAATCGATGATTTAGCTAAAACCCATTTAAATCATAAGAGGAAGAAAACAATTTTTGTTGATGATGTTCAATAATCCATCGTTAACTTGGAGTATTATACTGAAAGTCCTAAAGGCAGTAGAGAAATAATAACACCATGTGTTGATCTAGAGGATGGTATTATGAAAATAACATAAAATGTCATTGAAAATAGATTAAGGATGAAGAACTTAGTTGATGATGGCCATACATTTCAGTTGAATGTGAAACAACTTTATAAACCCATAGAAGGGAAAGAAAAATATAAAATTAGAAAACCACATCACTTGCATATTCACAATTTGAAAGCATTGGTTAGGTACAATCCATATGCATATGTGGTTGACTACCTAGTTCTTGTTGACCCAATGTAAGTTCCTACAAGAGAAGAATTTGATAGATCAAAATGTTTTGACTACAAATATTATGTGATTGGAGGAAATCATTCTGCAAAGTCTAGAAGAGAATTGATGCAATAATATCCCCATTATCCTCTTTTTGAGATAGTAAAATGCATAATTTATGCCAGTTTAACAAATTCATAAGAAAATTTATTGGCATGGGATCATAACACAAAAACGGAGTATAGAATTTCCATGACTTTCATTCAAAAGGGTGAGATTTATCCATAATGATTTTTATGAAATATGTCATGGGGAGAGATCAAATGTTGATGCCAAGTTTTAGAAGCAATGTTGTATGGAAATAGGATTCTCACTTGATGATAAAAATGAAAAAGAAAAAAATCATAAAGGAAGTGATGTATTTAGAGTTGTGGATAACTATTTTCAATTAGAATTTAGAACTGGACATGTATGATATTTTATAGATGATATCTTCACCCTATGGGAAAATATTAGTATAAAAACTCAGAGATTTAAGAAGGCTAAACCATTGATATGTGGCACAAGTAAGACAGGTCCTGAAATACAAAATCTTCCAGATGATATGATTGTAACACCTTGGAGAACAATACAAGGAGTGAAGGATGAGAAACTTATCATAGCTATATTATCACGTGTAAGGTCGGGAGAATTGTCAATGGAATAAATGTGTGGTGAATTTAAAAAGTAAGTTTGTTAAGTTATTTTTATTTATGTTAGGACAAGAATTTTTTTTTTTTAGTTTAACATAGCAATGTTCTAAGTATTTTATTATATATATCATTATAACATTATTGTTTTTTTATTTAGTCACAAGGTGTATATGAGAATACAAGAGGAAATGATCAAGATATTGAATGAAGAAAGTTGGGATGATATTAAACTCAACTATCTAGATTCAAGATCTATAACAGTATTGAAACAATTTTTTGTTGCATTCAAAAAGGTATGTTTATTTTTTACATTCATATTATTCGTTTGTAAGTTAATTTATTTATATTTTAATAGTTATAGATATATAAATATATATTTGTTTGTTTCATTAAAGATGCCAAAAAAGAATGTAGATGGAGTACCTGAAACTTTCAAAAGTTTTATTCAATAATCCAAGTTTGAAAGAGAAAGAATGAGACATGTTCAAACTATTCAACTTGATGACACCCTTGATCACTAAATTTGGAATGGGCTTGACATTGTTCAATATAAAGTGATATTAGGTGATTGTGAACAACTTGCAAATATTGTTCCTAAAACAAAATACTCCCTAGTTATTGCATATATCCCTTGTGGTTATAATATCCAAAACATTGGATATGATACTAAGCCTTATACTTACCAAGCTTTCAATAAAGTGGTTATGGGACTTATGAAAGTCGGAACATCACCATTTTGGAGATTTTTGGTATTTCATTCAGACACACAACAAAGATTAGTACAATCAAGCTTCAAGGGGAAAGAAAAGACATGGAGTTTATTTGGTAAGATATTGAAAGTGTATGTTTAGAAATTAAGATTAGAAAACAATTTTATTAATTCACAAGATAATTGAATTTTCACTTATTTATGTTATGGGCACAAGCCTAATATTCATAGCTCCAATAGAGAATCATTTAAACTTGATTTTGAGCGTATGCATCTTGCAACCTGGACAAAAGATGATTTTTATCATTCTATTCTTGTCAATGAAAAGAATGGAGAGTCTTAGTAGTGTATTGGTATACAATGTTGTGGTTAGAAAGCTAACATATGAGGAAAATGATTTGAATAGAGAGATGGTTAGCATTTGTCAAAAACCACATGCATTAATTAATTATCTTATAGATGCATTTTCAAATGAAAGAGATTGGGTTTTGGATTTGTTCTCGGGTTAAGGTAAGAATTATGATCTAATATTTATGAAATCATACTTCAATCTTATATTATTTTTAATTTATGTCTTTTTACAGTATTTAAATTCATTATTTATTTTGTATTTGGTGATTAGGTACAACATTAGTGTGTTGCTTACAGAAAGGAAGGAATTGCATAGCCATTGAAAGTGACCCAATGCAGTGCAGTTTTATTCAACAAAGAATTAATGTTATTCCATCTCTTCCAGATTAAATGAAAGAAGTTGGCTTGAGGAAAGGATATTTCAGTGAATCAAAGGTGGAAAAAATGTCAAAGGAACCTCAAGCACCATTAGGAGGAATGATTGGAAAGGATCACTTTGGAGAACTTGCAGATATCAAAGAGCCAATGGAAGAAACACATGACACAATGGAAGCACAAAATGATGTCGAAGAAGATGATAATGTGTCTATTCAGAATGATGAATTTGGGATATATGATATTTTTTATTAGTAAATGTAAACAATGAAGTAAATGTTTACATTGAAGTAAATGTAAACAATGTGTTAAAAATGATGTTTTCCACTATGTTTTAAAAGTATGGAACAATAAATTAATTAAGGGGACACAATTATATGAAAAATCGTAACTTCAAAAAAGTATATGGTAAAAACTATTTTTAAGATTGAAAGAAACATGGAAAAATGACTAAAAACACCATTGAATAAAAAAAAACAAATTTAGAAAAATTTGAAAATAGATGAAAAATAAGCATTTAAAACAATAATGTGGAAACATTGTGGATCGAAAAATTTAAAATATCAAAAACCACCTAAATAAGGAGGGAGGATGCTATTGGTAACACCATTTTTAAAAACGGGGTAAAAAATTGGACCCCCAAAAAAATGAGAACTTTGTAGAGTTCTCGTTAAGTTGGTAACTATGTTACTCGTGGACAAATCCTTCTCAAACATAAAAAAAAATATCAGCTATCTCTCGATACCATCATCGAATGCTAGCCATGTGAATATCTCTTGATATGATCCAACATACAAATGCAGATAATTTTGATATGGCATGTTGCAGTTTTTGGGGTAAGTCATGGTTCACACAACCACACACGAACAAAGGATATTGACACTACAAAATAGACACACAGATCATTAATTTCCATAAAACTGTGAGTGCATAACATGTTTTACCGATTTTAGTATAGAATTATAAGAATCATGTATGTTACATACCCTTAGAAGGTTTATAAGGTCATGTGATTTCAACCCTAACAAATTCCCATCTACAATGAAACAACATCGTAGAGTTGACCCATATAAAGAAAGTTCCTTCACACCCAATATAACATCCTTCGCCATAGAAAGATCATCTTTCTTCAAAATCCATGGGACATCACCTTCTTTAAAAGACCAAGAGTGACTAGCCTCTCCTCTAGTTTCGTTTATTGGGTAGTGTCTCTTTTTAGTATTCAAAGTAGTAAGATTTCTCCCGATATCCATTGTGTCTATTTAGTTCCATGATATGTGCCTATATAAATAAGATGAAACATTTCTTAATATATGCATGGGATCTAGTAAGTTTCCAATCGTATGATGCTCCCAATATGGAAGCTCATAAAATACATATTTTGTTTTCATCCCAATGGACAATTTTTCAACATAGGTGTCAAAACATTCAGGATCATCGAACACAGGTTCGCCATTTGAATCAAAGAATTCCACCGTTTCCTTCTCCTTCTTCATATAATATACCCTATTCCAATCTGTAGGTTGCATTATTTCAGGTCTCTAGTTTCTCTCTGGTTTACCATTGAAAGAAAATACAACTCTTCTATAAGGGTGGTCTTCTGGGAGGAATACTTTTGAACAATTGTACACCAACTTTTCTAGGTCATTGGACCACCTAACCTTTATAAAAGGTCCAAAAAATTTACATCGATGATTCCCTTTTGTTACAAGACCTGAGATGTCAACATATACATAGCATGTTAGTGTAAAAAATATAGTTGTGCCAAATGAGGTATGCCAAATAAAATTATAGATATAAAAAAATTGATGAACATGCTTACTGGAGAAGACTCCTAGTCTTGGATAATCGTGCATGGTATATGCACATATTCCATACAATGTAAAATACCTCTCCATTGGTATGGGTCTTGATACATCATATACATGTATCCCTTCCCATAATTTCCTAAATGCATCGATCGTTGGTTGGAAATAGACATCCATTCTCTTCACTTGTCTTCTACCTGGGACTATAAGAGCCAACATAAGATGTTCATTCATCAATGACAACCATGGGGGGGTATTATTATTGATCACTACCACTAGCCAAACAAAATAGTTGGTGTTTTGGAGGGAATACATGTTAACTCCATCCATATCTATCTCAATCAGAGGCTCTGTACTTCATCCTTGAATTTATCAGGCCATGTATCCTCTATATGCTTCATGGCTATTCAATTTGTTAGGATTCACATAACTCCTAGATAAATTATATATGAGACATGCCACCCCTGCAACATGGCTAATTGTATGCAACAAAAGAGCCTTTGAATCATTGAAATTATAGGAATGTCCCTTAATATCTTATGAGGAGGACCATGTGCCTTACTCTTATTTTTTGATTTATGGTACTTGTCATGCCCACATTCTAGACATATGTCTTTGTCCGCATATTCATTTTTGTATAGAATACAATCATTCAAACATGCATGGTGTTATAACCCTATATTTCATAGTATCACCTAGTGATTAAAATTTGTTCCTCTGATCATATTTCATTGTAAATAATATTTCATTATGCAAATGATTTACAAAAAATAAAAAGAAAAAGAAAAAGACAAAAATAGAAAAAATGAAAAGAGGGTATACAAAATAATAAAAGACAAAATAAAAAAATATATATTTAAAAATATTAAACCCCATAAAAAATAAATTTAGTTTGACTCATATTGTATAATCATGATCAAACTTGTTGAATTCAAGTTGACAGGTTAGAAAATAAGTTTGGTCAAACTGTTCAATCTTGGCCAAATTAGCTAGGTTAGAGTAATAATTAATCCAACAGATTAAGTTGGATTAATATGTTAGACGACTAGGTTAGGATATAGGTTAGTGATTTTGGTTTCAATAAAAGTTCAAAAGGGATGTCAAAATACCCCTGATTGATTAAATCTGATTATTCTGGCCTTAGGAAAATAAGACCATGATGTAAAAGGGAAAAAACTAAGCTTAGCGCTACACAATGCATATTTTTTATCCTAAGTTAGTAACGAAAAGACCTTTTGTCATGTAGTGGGTAATTCCCACACATGTTGTCAGCAGTGGCATTCATCATCGCACAAATCAATGATCCTTATCACATTTTGTAACCCGCCTCCTCGACCTTTCTGCCTTTAACGGTTGGGGGGGTCCAAAAAGTGGTTTCCCCCGTTTCAGTCCCNACCACTTACCCCCTCCCTCCGAAATCCCCCCAAACCACTACCCAATACCACTCACTTCACTCTTCCAGCATACCCTACTTCCACCTGCGATATGTCCCATCCTACATACTCGTTACCCAATTAAATCGCTCCTTGTGACCATTAACCTCCCCGTCACCACCCCACACCATATCGTACACCTCCAACACACTGTAAAATATCGTTTCATCACCATGTAACACCATTTTCGGATACAAACATTGTGGAAACCACGCCAAAACAAGTTGTCAAGCCAACTGCCACAACCTCCACCATCAACAAGTGTATTTTTTCCCTAAGTAATCACAATCTGCAATTAATTTGTTTTAAGATCTCTTAATCATGACCCCTAAGGCCAAATCCATTGATACATCCGAGAACTCGATCCTTCCCCCTCCTGTCGACCTGGACCACATTCCCATGGCAGATAAAGGCTATAAAATCACAAAACCGAGGTGCGAATTCGATTTCTTCAAATTGCACTCTTGGCTAAAAGACATCTTTCTGGAACAGAGTGATAAAATTGGACTCTGGGAGTCCAATTTACCTCTGTATATTTTCCCACAAACTCACCATTTCCCTGAATTCTCCCTCAGATTCCAAGCTCACTATTCTCTGGGCCAAAGGGCCATTGTTTCCTTCTCTGGAGAAACCTTGTTCATAGTCACCTCTGAATCCATTGACCAAATGCTGCAAATCCCTAGAAATTATGCAACCATCCCTTTTTCCATTGAATCCCTAAATGATCTGTACCAGAAGATCACCTTCCCCCAAAGAGCC
Organism: Picea sitchensis; assembly: GCA_010110895.2. Taxonomy (NCBI): domain Eukaryota; kingdom Viridiplantae; phylum Streptophyta; class Pinopsida; order Pinales; family Pinaceae; genus Picea; species Picea sitchensis. The sequence continues at coordinate 9,355 of SNQJ01S0171135.1, read as the reverse complement.
TAGATTTTTGAGATTTTTCTACCAGAAGATGCCTAATTGCCCAAGAAAAATCCCACTTATTTATACTCCATCTTCACTATCAAGGCCACCCAGATCATTTCCATTATTTGTTACCTATTAGGTTATTTCTCAAATGAATGGGTAGATGAGGCTATTCTAGGTTTTCTATCTATATTTTCCACAGAATAAAGAACCACAATTAAATTTAATTTCCGTCAATTTTTGGATGATAACATTCATGATCAACTTTTCATGTTTTCAACTGAAGGAATGTTCAGATATTCCTCAGTCCTGGTTTATATGTTTTTGTTTTTTTAGTCAGAAAGGTTTTCATGTGCATTTCATAAATTGAACCAGGAAGGAAACCCAGAGTCAGTGACCTCATGGACCTCATTGGTGAGGAAAACTTCAACAGAGTACAATTTCAAGGACTTCATATACTAGTTCTATCACCCAGTGGTTTGCATGCTGAAAAACAGCACAGATCCAAGGATCAATGAAGAAATCCATAGAATATTGCACCTTTTTGACATAGTTAAGACAGGGGATAGGTATTTATACCAAAACCACACGGAGATAAGAGTGCATGGGTGTGAGTTTCCACCTTATAGATTGCCCAAATACCTCCCTGTGAGGATTTTTGCACTATAATACATAAGGAAGATGGTGAACTCGGATGATATCCACTTTGTTGCAGCAAAGAAGAAGCAACAAATCAGAATCAAGACTCATATTGGCCCTTTCATATGCAACAACATATCAGTTGGATAAGAAGAAGATAACCTTTTGAAACAGATGAGGTTTACTCAGAGTTCCACTAGGGCTTATGACCCATTTGGTGTCATCTCAAAGCTCGGAGTCAAACAAAGGATCACTCCTTATGCTCACACATAGATTCCAAGGATGGAGAAATACATGAACCATACAGACTGGCAGTAGAACACCTTGCTAGAAACATAGGAACAACCTGCCCCTGTAATTGCCTCGCATACTAACACACCTCAAAAGAAAGAATAGAAGAGATCAAGAAAGTAGGTTTCCCCTTCAGTCATAGAGGTATCAGCTGAGGATTTCCAAGTTTACAGAAAGAGGGCCAAGACTAGTCATGGACCAGACTTTCTCAAGGAAGGAGAAATGCAGTCCACCATAGTCATGGAGGGACCCCACTCTCCTTTCTACTCAGCCAGTCATTTCATAGTTTCTACATCATCACCAACATCTCAAAGTCAAATAGACACTACTCTAACAACTGAATCATCTCATGAGCAAACAAAGCCAAATATTTTTGACAAGTACAAATGGATCAAACAAAGAAATGAGATCCTCAACAACAACACCTATGCTTAGTTCTGGAAGCATACATCCACTGCTCAACACAGGCTGTTGTCATTATTTGACACGGAGAGAGGTGTTAGAATATGGAAGATTGTGTGCTCGTTTTACCATTGACGATACCCTCGTCACCCAATGATGCAGGAGCATCGCTCACTCATCAAGCGAGCCAGCGTGTGGAGCAGGGAAAGACAGCTGGACAAGCCAACAAACTTCTTTTTGAATTTTACCTTGATAGTTGTTGCGCCAAGCATTAATGAGTTAATGTAATGAAGCACACTTGTATTGTATTATAGATAGGAAGGCATTTATTAGAGTTAATGCTGGTAGATAGGAATTCATTGTAGATTTGATAGTTGTAGTTTTCGAGAGGGAAAACGGAATATAGGCACCCTCCTTTGTATTATTGTATCATTCATACAGGTGCAAGAGAAGAGAAAAGCAGAGAATTTGTGGAGATCCCTCATGTATAGATTGGATTAATAGAGAGAGCTTTTGATTCAATTTCATGACTGGTGTTGTTTTCTCTGTGTATGTTGCTTATGTACTTGTGAATGTTTGTTTCCTTTGTATGCATTTGCTTTTGAATATGTTGTGCAGTGATTCAGAGGTTTAAGTCAAAAGTCTGAGAGAAAGGAGAATGAGTTTCAATTGTTTCTCTGTCTGAGCCAGGAGATTCCTGCATAGAATGCAGTTGAATTCATCCGCAAAGAGTGCGTTGATGAGGCTAGACAGTTGAACTCTTGTTCTCATCTACCCAGAAGTTGAATTGCGTTATTAGAGCCGTGCAGGATAAGTGCAGGTCGAGGTTGGAGTCTCAGTAGCCAGTCTGAGAAGAGGAAGGCAGGGATTTCTGTTGTCGGGAGTGCACAGAGTCCAGAAGATCCAACACTTAGAGAGTGATTGGACGTCGAGCGCAAGGAGTGCGCCAACCTTCAGTTGAAGGAGTGGGAGGAGTTAAGCTCAGGAGGGATAGTTTCATTGCGAATATTGTGGGAACAGACCCAGGTGAGATTCGAACCAAGAGAAGTTTTGGAGCAGGAGAAATCCTCAAGGAGGAGAATTGATGGCCAGGGATCGCTGTTGAGAATCACGAGGTCCCGCCGACCGTCAGATCTGGGAGAAGCTGCGTGGGATTTTACCCTCAGGCGCAGTAGGAACCCAAGACATCACATATCGGCATTCGGTGTTTGTCGAGGTGAGGCGCCGACTCGTTGAAGTCGCGAGTCGCGATTTCTCGAGTTATTCGGAGTCGTTGATCTCCACAGGACAGGTGGCGTGAGATTCCGGGAGATCGGGGTTCGGCGTTCGGAGTTTTTGACATCAAAGGAAACTTACATCGTGGATTCGCGATCTGAGAAATCCCGAAGGTGACGTGGTAGTGTGGGACCATGAGATTTAGTGGGGTCTAGGTGGCATTGTATCGGAGGATCGGCACCTCGGAGCTCGGGGTTTGGAAAGTCAGATTGTTGACATTGCAAGCAGCGATTTCCCGATAGGGAAATCCCTGACGAGCGGAAGTTTTGACCGTTGACCCATCGGGGTTCGGGGTTCGGGGTTTGGAGTTGCATGTGAACTGTGCTCACGAGGTTCGCGATATCGCGAAACCCGATTCCCCAAGAAGTGAAGGGGAGATCACCGAAGGAGTGTTGTGGATAAGGGATTTCCGACGAGGGAGTTGAAGAGCATTGGACTCTTCGGGCCCGTGTGAAAGAAGGTCCTGGTGGAAGCGGCTACTGCCGAGAGTGGTTGCGTCAGAGTGGTATTAGAGTGGGAGAAGAGTTCTCTTTGTTCCGGTAGCAGAGAGAAGAGGATTTCACCATGTCGCCTAGAAGGGAGAGGCAATCACCTGATCGAGAGGACAGGGATGCCCGAAGAAGGGGTAGGTCGGTAGGGAATCCAGATATGGAGCGCCAGATGAGAGATCTCCGAGCAAGGCTTGAGGAGATGGAGACTGCGCAGAGACGAGGAGCTGGTGTAGGAGAGTTCAGTGATTCCAAGGTTGAAGAGGAAGTTGGACACGATGCAGAAGAGGTCACAGCAGAGGATGCGTCGACCGAACGGTTGATTAGAGTTATCGCCAGGATGAGCTCAAAGACCAAGATGGACATTCCCATCTATGAGGGAAGTATAAATGCAGAAGAGTTGATGGATTGGATCCGAGCACTCGACACCTACTTCGATTATGAGGATATCGAAGAGGACAAGAAGGTAAGGCATGCGGTCACGAAGTTGAAAGGACATGCAGCCTTATGGTGGGATGAGTTGCAGGCTGATAGGCGCTGCAAAGGAAAACAGAAAATCAAGAGCTGGGACAGGATGATCGCGAAGATGAAAGCAAAATTCATCCCCAGAGATTACCATATCACACTGTTCAGGCGAATGCAGAACCTGAGACAGAAGTTGATGACAGTGAAAGAATACACCGAGGATTTCTATAGGCTCAACATTCGAGTTGGTCATCGGGAGAGTGATGACGAGAAGGTGGCGAGATACCTGAATGGGCTGAGGTATGACATTTAGGATGAATTGAGCATGGTTACCATCCAAACACTTGAGGATGTGTACCAAATGGCTCTGAAAGTCGAAGAGAAGATGAGCCGCAAGCAAGGTCAGCGAGGGAGAGGCAGAAGCCAGCCCAGAGGCAAGGCAGTTACCCAAGAAAGAACAGAGAAGCCCAAGGAGGAATGGCAGAAACCTCAGGGTAAGGTTGAAAGAGGTGGAACCTCACAGCAGAGGCAGCCACAAAATGAACAGAGGCAGCAATATGCTGAGCCGAGGAGGCAGCATACAGAGCAGGGTGGCGGATATGCCGACGCCAACGCTATTCCTCGTACCCGAGGTAGAGGAAGAGGTCGAGGAGGAATTATCACATGTTTTACATGTGGAAAAGACGGACATAAAGCCGTGGATTGTCCAGACAGGAAAATGGACAGAGGAGAAACTCACATCACTGAGGCACAGAGGCGTGATGATGAGAATGAAGATGCAGACAGCAGAAGATCACTTGGGATGAATAAGATCCTTTTGACACCTGAGAAAGAGGTAGAAAGCTCAGTGCAAAGGAGTAGACTGTTCAGAACAGCTTGCACAGCCAAGGACAGGAAATGCAAGGTCATAGTTGACAGTGGGAGCACCGATAATCTTGTTTCATCCGAGATGGTGGAAAAACTGGAGCTGGAAACAACTAAGCACCCGAGTCCATACAAAGTCTCGTGGTTACAGAAAGGACACCGGGTAAGTGTCACTAAACAATGCTTAGTTAAATTCAAAATTGGGAATTACCATGATGAGATTTTGTGTGATGTCATTCCCATGGATGTATGTCATATATTGTTGGGTAGACCATGGCAGTATGACATAAAT
>SNQJ01S0171134.1:0-20551 GCA_010110895.2 Picea sitchensis | reverse complement strand
TCTTTTCAAGTGTCAGCTAGTTCCTTTTCATCTCTCCTGGCTCTGTCATGAGCGACATCTGAGAGGGCTTTGCCTATGCCGATCAGTTGAGATGTGCAAGCGTCTGCAGTGCTGATTAAGTTCTCTTCTGTGGTAACCACGATGGATTGGTCCAAAGTGATCCTTCACCTTTTCATGGTCCTTTAAAAGATGGCCTTCCTCTTTTTATCGTAGGAGATCGCGTAGATGTCTGCTACTTCTTCTACCAGATATGGTATCTATTGATCTCCCCATGTGAGGACGTTTCTCAAGCTACCCGCGGTGTATATTTTCTCAAGAGTGGGCTCTCGAACTTCTTCGCTCTGTTTTGTAGATCCATCCTCTACTTTTCATTCGTCGGGGATTTGGATATTGGGCATAATGGAGGCATTGGGTATAGAATCATCGCTTACTTTCTCATTGGCCGTAGAATCGTTGATTTCCTTGTGTTAGGATCACTATGAGGGGTATATTCGAGGGGTTATTCTTTCTTGATTTTCTTGAAAACTTCTTCCTAGTGAGGAAATGCCATCTTAGCTCTAATACTTGCCTCCGTGTCCCCGAACGATGGGGGATGGAAAAAGGGATCCTTAGTGATTATCTTAATGATGACCACTGGTTGGGGGGTGAATTCTAATTGTATCACAACTGATGGGGAAGAGCCTTCTCCTACTTCTGATTCTTGCAGCTTAGGGGCTCTCGACGATTTCCCGGTGGAAGGCTTCTTCGGAGGCATTGTTCGTGCAATTTAAAATTCCTTTTGAGAATGCATACAGAGAAGCATTGGGTGTAGGCATATAACAATGAAATGCATGAAAACCATTAACAAATACATACCTATAGTTCTTGCTAAGATAATTTCTTAATACTCACTGAACTTTGGGCGTTTCTTCTGGGTTGTTGGCTTCACTCTTCTGTTTGCTATGAATTTCTTGTTGTGCATAATGGGACCATGCACAATGAATCAAATAGGATATAAATGGAGACGTACTACTGGTCATATCAACCAGTTAATACGAGTAATAAATGTAAATTCAAAATAAATTACCTTCGAATTTCTGCAAATAAACCTTAACTAGTTGACGGTGGAGGCACAAGAGAAGATGCATTGTATCGGTAGGTTAAATAGATCCTTTTGATTCGTGCACAAATTAGTAACAAATGCGCTATCTATGAATTAACTACCAGCTTTGAATGTGGTGTATCTGACACATATGGGTTAAAACGTCTCTTTGTGTCACATCACCCCGACATAGGGATCAGGGATCAACTACTATCTGAGTGCATACTTATATTGATATCCTCTTGATAGAACCTCCGACATCAATGGTATTGGGGTTGGTAACCGGGAAAGAAAAAAAAATGAGTACGCAACCTCCCGGCAGGCCTTTACTTTGTGAGCCTTTATCATTCAAAAAATGTTTCGGGCATCGACGGTTGGCGAAGTCATCATCTATTTGTGTGACGCTAACTATTACATCTTTCTGCCGAAATCAAATGGATCGTCCTTTGGCAACATCTTTCTCGAAACTTATTCATGGGGAAAGAAATGCTTTCATCAGCCTACGCCGATGAAGGTCTGCGCTCGACTATTTTGACTTCTCTAACGATTTTCTCCACCTTTATCTTTCGCCGCTGCCGAATTTCTCAAGTGAGATGGGGAAAATTTTGGGTCGCCAATTCCTTGAGTAGTGATTATGTCTCTTTCAGAGTTAAGAAGGTTCTTTTTTTTACAAAAGTAAACTTAAATCAATTCAATCATGAAACATATAAGATAAGTAAAGGTATCGGTTTCTTTGGGGTGAAAACAGTCCAAGCCAAAAATCGAGTGGTACCCTAAAATCTATAAATGGTCATAGACCCTTTTAGGGTGTGTTGAGTACTCAACAGGTCTGATCCATAGTGCTTCAAATTTTGTGTGCATTTATGGTTTCTCCTTAGCTTTATTCTAGAGTAACACCAGTTCATGCCTTTGAAAGTTTTTTACGATCGTATTCTGGTCAAATTTTTTTTTAACACTTTGTTGTCTCTAAGAAGTTTTTTTCATGGATTTACTTTGTTCTTCCTCTAATTTCAATAATTGATTGATCCTCTTTTGCATAGGTGAAAAATATTCTTCATCCTTTGTATTTACCACAAAAGTTAAGGCATTCAAATCAAGGATGATTGGCATCTTTGCTTCTTTCCCATAAACCAATGTATAAAGAGTCATCCTAGTGCTGTCTTTTGGAGTCATCCTACTTTCCCACAAAGCATCAATCAACTTTAAATGCCAATTCCTTTGGTTCTTATCAACAATTTTCTTCAATATCCGATGAGCATCTTATTAGTGGATTCTGCAAGACCATTCCATTTTGGATAACAGTTTGATGATTTCCCCATAACAATTCCATATTCTCCATAAAATTATGTAAATTTTGAACCAATGAAAATCAGCCCATAATTAGTGATGAATTTTTCTGGGACACAGAATCTTGACAAAATATTCTCTTTGAGAAACTTAATCAACTCTTCAGAATCATCCTTTTTTAATGCCACTACTTCTGTCCACTTTCTAAAGTAATATGTAGCGGTGAGAATATATATATGTCCCTTTCTTGACTTTGGGTTTATTGGCCCAACGACATCAACTCCCCATTGGGAAAATGGTTGATATACATATATAGACTGTAATGGAATTGCATATTTTTTCATTTTCCCTGAAAATTGTTGGCAAGATACACATTTCCTTATTGCGGCATATGAGTCTTTGGCCAACAAAACCTATCTCTTATTATCTTATGGGCGGTGGTGGTAGGTGAAAAATGTCCACCACATATTCCTTCATGGAATTATTTCATCAATTCTTGAGCTTTCCTTTCATCAACACATCTTAGCAATATACCATCATAGTTTCTTCTAAACAATATGTCAGCTATCATCGCATATTGAATCGATTTCATGTTCAATGTCCTTATCTCTTTTGGGTTCATGTTGTATGGGAATTGTCCATACCTCAAATAAAATATAAAATCTTTATACCATTCTGAATCTACCATGGGTTCTCGTAATGAAATCAAAATCATTCCATCCAAAGAATCATTGTTTGCAATGATTTTACATAAACCCTGTCCTTTGACTTCCTTTAAAGGTTTGATTTCAATGTCATATTCTTCAATTTTTGCCTGCCAATTAGACCACTTTCCTTATCTCAATTTCCGATTTAAAAACATATTCACATGAGAGGATGGAACGTAAGCGATGACATGCAAATTTAATATGTAAGTCTGAAAGTGTGCCACCGCCTTCACAAGACATAGGACTTGTTTCTCCAATTCTAAATATCTCAATTAATAATCATGAAGGGTCATGATCATGAAGATAATCGACAGTTCATCACCCTTGGTATTCCTCTGAGTAATAATATATGCAACTATCATTTCTATAGTGAATGAATAAATGATGAAGTTTCTTTGAAAATATGGGCTAATAAGGACTGGCGTTGTAGTGATTTCCCTTTTGATATTATTGAAATATTATTATGTATCCACTGTCCATTCAAACCTTTGGTCCTTTTTCAACAATAAATTGATTGAATTCACAATACTTGCATAGTCAGGGACAAATCTTCGTACAAAGTTGATCTTACCAAAAAATGATTGAAATCCTTTCTTAGATGATGGGGGTTTAAGTTCATTTATAGATTTAAGTATTTGGATCTATATAAATTCCTTCCTTGCATACAATATGACCTAACAATTTGCCTTGAGTTACAAAAATAGTCATTTCTTTGGATTTAAGGAAACACCATATAATATACACCTGTCAAAAACTTTCCTCAGGTGATGAATGTGATCACTCCTTGTTTTTGAATGTACTGTCAAGACATATTGATAATCCTCCATGAATTTTCCTATCAACCCGTTAAAAGCATGATCCATAGCCCTCTAAAATGTAGCTCCTGCATTCTTCAAACCAAAGGGCATCATAACATATGCATATGTCTCCCAAGGTGTTATGAACGATGTCTTTTCTTTGTCTTCCTCAACAATCAAGACTTGATTATAACCAAAAAAACCATATAACATGGACATGTAGGCTGATCCTGTGACTTGATGGAGAAGAAAATCCATGTCAGGTAAAGGATAATTATCCTTTATACTTTCTTTGTTAATATCCCTGAAATCTACACACATCCGAATCTCCCTAGTCTTATTTCTTACTATCATGGATTTTGAAAGCCAATCATAATGTCTAATGGGTTATATTATTCCATCCTTCTTTAATTTCTCCAATTCAACCTTTACGAGAGGTTTTAATTGGGGGTTCATCATCCTTATATTTTTCTTGACCATCTTTGCCCCTTCTCTCAAGGGAATAATATGTTGAAATATTGTTTTATCATAAGCCTTCAAATCATCATAACTCCATGTGAACACATCAAGATATTCTTTGAATAATGCAACATATTGATCAACTTCTTCAATTGTGCAATCAACTCCCAAGTTGACATATTTTGTGGAACTGTCAGTTCCAATATTGATTTTCTTGTTTCTTGGACCTTTCAAAGTGAAATTTCTTCAAAGAGATTCTTAGCATGATCTCTCTAGTAAAAAGAGACTCATATTGAATACAATCCTTTGAGACAAAGATATGATATTGCCTTCATCATTCAACGATTTTTTTTCCAATTGTTCATCATTCTCAAATACTTGTAAATATTCCTGGTTATCAGGTACAAAAGGTCGGAATACTCTTTCTAATTTAAAATACGTTTTTCTTTGAACATAAACTGGGTTTGACAATGAGGCCGCCAAAGCCAATGAATCTACCTTCTGATTCTTTTCCCTTGGAATGAAAGAAATTTTGAAAGAAATGAAGGATTCCATCAATTCGTTAACTCTTTTGAAATATAATTTGAGTCTTTCCTTTTTGATTTTATACCTCTGGGTGACTTGATTTATTACCAACTCAGAGTTGTCAGTCACAATTAGATGTTCTATCTTCAATTCTTGTGTAAGAATCATTCCCTAAATCAAAGATTCATATTTGCCTCATTATTGGTACATGCAAATTCAAGTATGATAGTATGCGGATGCACAATCTTTCGTAGAATTAAAAGAACAATTCCAACTCCACTCCTGGAACTTGAGAAAGCTCCATCGAATGACATCCTCCAATAACCTTCAAACGAATTCTCTTGATTCTCTAGACTTTGAATTTTCTCCAGGGTTTCAGTCTGTTCCATGTCTAGGATATCATTGTTTCTGATCCCAGCATCTATATAATCTTCCATTAATTCATTATCCTTCCTTTTGAAAGAGAAGGGTTTCCTGGGTTCACAAGGAACCTTAATCATTTCTCCTTCTTTGTCTAGTAGCATCATGCAACTTCCATCATTCATTATGTATCCTTCGATCATAGACGACCAATCTCTTCCTAGAAAAACTCCATATGTAGGAGGGAGGTATACCAAAATAATATTTAAAATTGTAATAATATGGGGAGCCGTCGTTATCCAAGCATAAAAGTCTTTAATTTCACCATAAGATGGCACTTTACTAGAATTTATTGCATATAAACTTTCACCAGTCTCATAATATCTGGTGTAGTTCATGCCCAATTCCTCCATGAACGTGAGTGACATAATATTATTTGTTGCTCTAGTATCAACTAAGAAATTATGAAGGGAAACATAACGATTTTTAGTTGAAATATAAAAAGGTGTGATTTTACCTCTCAATTTGATAGTTGACGTGTTCTGTCTTTGTTTTGGATTTATAACGACAATATCCATTTTTCCATATGGAGCATCCAACAATCTCAAAATATTCTCCCTTTATTGAGGGGTATTTACTACCTCTGTGAAAGGGAGAGTTATCCTTAGCTTACTCAAGTACTCTACAACATTGTACTTCATATGAGTAGGATTTGACATCATATGTTGCTTCTTGCTAGTAGCACTATCTATCACATTTTCCTTTTTCTTTTTCTCATTTATTTTTTCTTTATCTTTTTCATTTTCTCTTTTAGAATCATTTTTATTCTTGGATTTATTTACAAACTCTCTTGTCTGGGTGACATTTTCTTTCGAGTTGGGGTCATTGTCTCCTTCCTCAAATATATCCATGGACATATCACATCCATCCATCTATATAGTTTCAGATCTTTCATTAGGTAAATAATATTTCCCTTGCTCAACCATTTGCTCATCCTATACATCATCTAGAACAACTGCATTGGGGATTGGTTTTCGGGGAACCCTTGGCCTTTGTGGATTATCAATGTTTTCAAACATCACTCTATTTTCTTGGGGAGGGTTCCTTTTGTTCTCTTGAACCAACATTCTCAGATTTTCTACATAAGTGTCCCCCCTTCTTAATCTAGTTATCTCATTCTTCATTTTCCTGATGATTCTATTCATTTGTGCAATTTCATTTCTTTGCTTGGTTTCTTGTGCCGCAACAAGGTATACCTTCACATCTGGTATGGTCCCCTTGAAAAATCCTCCTCCACTCATTTGATTTTGGTTCGGCCATAGCTTTGGTTCTTCATTCTTTCTTGAGCTAGAGTCTCCTTGACTATCAATTCTTAAGCCTCCCAATTGCCTTTGTAATTTTCCTAGGATAATGTCAGGGTCGACACCCATATCAATCATAATTTATTCCATATTAGTGGATTTAATCATTTCTTCCTCTAAGGTATCCATCTGGGATGTTCAAATAACATATTTCACATTTGGGGGCATTACATTCTTATAACAATTGAGTATTACTGGGTCATTAGGTGTTTTATCTTCTGGAATATTACTCAAAGTTTTATTGAACTTGATATTAAAATATTGTATTCTCTCATTCTTCCTCAAACCAATCTGGGTGAAATCGGTGAGAAGGGTATGATATGTGATTGGAGGGGTGAACATAGTCAAGAACATGGCTTCCAGGTCATTAAAAGAGCCAATGGACCTACTGGGTAATGTATTATACCATTTATAAGATCTTCCTGATAAGGTTTGAAGAAATAAACTTTCCATCACATTGTCATATTCAACATGATGACAATCACAAACATCAAGAAAAAAGTTAAGGTGTCTTTTGGCATCAATTGTTCCATCTCCAGAAAATTCCTTCAGGGTACCCTTAGGGAGAACATGGAGGTCACGTCGCTCACCTTGAATATTTAAAGGGGAATATCTTACTCTTTTTTTATTTTCAAATATTAGGTTTTCTTTATTTCTTCCACCACCTCCTTGTCTCTCCTCATGAGGTTCTATTTATGGTTCTTCTCGCGGTTGTTCATTTATTTCAGTTATCTTTGGAGATGTTTCAGGAATATATTTTCCACTTCTTAAGATACAAAATTTCTTTATTTTACTTCTGGTAATGGGTCCCCTATATTCGTCCAGCTTCAATCCTAACCTTATCTTTGTGCTTCTCTATCTAGCCTTTCGTTCCTTTGGTCTTCTCGCTCATCTCTCTGATGATTTTGGAGGATTTCTATTTATTCTTATTGCACAAATGTCTACCAATACCTTTCCAATTCTTCTTGGGTCTCGGTTGTCGTTATTACTAGATTATATAACCGATGTAATATGCTTTGTTTATTATTCAATCCAATTTTCAGGTGGGGTTGATCAGCCTGGGGAAAAGTCATGTATTTTTCAAAAGATGTTAAACTAGATTTAAAATTTAAATTCATTCCCCAGTATGGTCACCAAAAATGTTGACGCTTGAATCCGTCAGGACCGAAATGGAAACCTCACGGGGACACAAATCCACCTATATTTTTATAGAGGTGGTACTCCTCTTTGTTTTAAGATTTTCTTAGAACTCTAGAGTTTTAGAATATAGGACTTTGAAGAAGTCTATCCTGATAATAAAAGAAATATAAAGATTGCAAGCAAAAATAACAATAAATAAAATGTTTTGTTTTATTTTTAAATAAAGTTCTTGAGAAATGATTAGGAACCGCAAACTTCATACAGTTGAAAAAGAGAGACAAAATTTTCTCACATCCATCATAGTTAAACTAAGATTTATGATCACATAAAATACAAGAAGATGGTATGCATGCATAAGAGAACTTTAATAGTGTAAAAACATGGGGAGCTCAAATAAATATAATGATATATCAATATCAAATAATTTATACTCAAAAATCAGAGTTACAAAGTACAGTCAAAACTGGTCCAAAAATATTTCTCTTGGGATTTCTGAAAAATATATAGTCTATTACAAATCATTGAAATTTAAATGCGTTTGTCCCTAGGACCAGGATTGGGGCTCTCGTGGACCATAAATAAAATATGAACAAGAAGTAATATGTAGAAGGAGGATGGTGGACGATAACAAAGCAACAAGAATTGGAAAGAAGACAAGGATAAGTTATTAGATTTCGGTTAAACCTTTCTAATTAAAGAAGTAGAGTAACTGGATGAAAAATGAATAAAGAAACCAAAATGTGATTAGCATGAAATTACTATGATGGTTTCTCGTCTCTTTACTTTATTTTTGTTGTCCTTTTGTTGTATTAATTAACGGTTATAGGAACAGTCTCAACTGTTTCTTGCCCTTTTTTGGTTAATTTGCCGATTTCCTTTCTGAACCAATCTTCAATATAAATTTTCATTGGCGTGACGTTTATTTCATGCCAGATTTTAATGTTGAATAACTCACCTTCCAAGTCTATTAAGTGAAGAGAAAGAACATGTACTCCTTCCTCAATATCTTGATTTTTCACAAAATAATCAACTAGCCAATTTTCTATTTCATCTTCATTATATTCAAGTGTGCCGTAAAAATTTTCAACTGATAACCCTTTAAACATCTCAAATTGTTTCTTTGTTAGAAACATTGAGTTGAGAATTAATTTATGGTATTATACTTCTATATTACCTCCTTCTAGATCTATCTCTATGAGTCTCTTGAACAGGTCTTCTCCTTTGAAGGTAAGTGTTGGCTCTGGGAGCTTCAACATCTTGCAAAAACTTGCGGTGAAAGGGAAATGGGGGAATGATCTTGGAGTTGTATAATTCTATGGATCGCCACATAATTATCAACGTACAATGCAACAAGTTCTTTACAGTCGAATACCTCAGGAACACACCCTGTGCAAGCAATTCCGGATGTCCAGATTGCATCTTTTTGTGCAGGAGGATATGCTTAATATGAGGATGCTCTGGACCACTGAAAGTTCTAGTCTTCACGACCAAAATATTAAAAGTATATCCAAAAAATTGATGTCTAGATACTGCTACCATTAGGTTGATCGGAGTAATTTTTAGCTTGAAATAAATATTTTTAGAGAGATGACAATAAGATAATCTTTTGGAAAATGGCGCATTAATGTGATTTAATGAATAATTTCCTCGAGTCTTTCACCATTAATGAAAATTTCTTTAAATTCTACACAATTAGTTGTTACAATTAAACAAAATTCAATGCATATCAGAAAAAAGTGCGAGAATGGCGAGGACAAATGAGAGTATCTTTGAATATGAAGTTTTTCACGAACCAGCCAACCTATGGTTGAGGATGATAAAAAATAAGTTAAGTGTGGAAAAACGGTCTGTCGGACTTGCATGTAGGAGAAATAAAATGATTTTAGGGACTCAAGATCCGTGGAAAGTATGATGGTTAAATGAGGATTACATAATTTTGGGTGCAAAGTGGAGATTGCGGAACTTGGAGAATGAAAGCTTGACCCAGTGAACCTGCAATGTAAAAAAAAAAGGCTAAGTATAATATAACAAGGTGTTCAGACAGAATTGTGGTGTAGGAAAATGGAAGGGAATGAATACCCGTGAATCCACATACCCATTAACCGATCGATTATTCAAAATGCGATTAAGTATGGTAACTAGAAAGTCATAGAAGAAGGGAAGAAAGGAAAAGGGAAATAAGGGAAATAATAGAAGAGGGAAAAGAAATGGAAAAACAAAGTTGGGAAAATAGAAAGGGGAAGGAAATTTCAAAAGAAGGAATTGATCTCAAAAACTAGCTCCAACTCTAGGATGATAACCCCTCGTGGGTTGTCAAGAATCTAGAATCTCCATGACAGGTGCTTCCATCCATTGGGATATGGAGTCAATGGTAAAACTATACAAACTAAATACAAGAAAATTATATACAAGGAGATGAAAAAAACTTTCAGATGAAAAATACTTTCAAATGTTTCCCATTGACAGGTAACATTAACATTTTACCCTTCATATCTTTGAGCATATAAGAATTAAAACTAAGGATTTTTTCAATGATGTATGGTCCAATCCAGAGTTCTTTGAATGTTGTGTGCACTGATGGTTTATCCTTAGCTTTATTCCAGAGTAACACCAGCGCGCCCCTCTGAAAGTTATTTACGGTCGTATTCTGGTCAAAATATTTTTTAACACTTTGTTGTCTCTGAGAAGTTCTGTTCATGGATTAAATTCATTCTTCCTCTAATTTCAATAACTGATTGACCCTCTTTTGTATAGGTGTAAAATCTTCTGCATCTTTTGTATTAACCACAAAATTTAAGGAATTCATCTCAAGGATTATTGGAATCTTTGCTTCTTTCCCATAAACCAATGTATACAGAGACATCCTAGTGCTATCTTTTGGAGTCATTCTTCTTGCCTACAAAGCATCAATCAACTTTAAATGCTAATTCCGTTGGTTCTTATCAATAGTTTTCTTCAACATCGGAATGAGTGTCTTATTGGTGGATTCAAAAAGACCATTCCCTTGTGGATAATAGTTTGATGATTTCCCCATAACAATTCCATATTCTCCACAAAATTCTGTAAATTTTGAACCAATGAAAATAGACCCATTATCAATCATGATTTTTTTGGGGACACCGAGTCTTGACAAAATATTCTCTTCGAGAAAATTAATCAACTCTTCAGAATCATCCTTTTTAATGCCACTACTTCTGGCCACTTTGTAAAGTAATATGTAGTGGTGAGAATATATATGTAACTTTCTTGACTTTGGGTTTATTGGCCCAATGACATCAAGTCCCCATTGGGAAAATGGTTGCTCTACATATATAGGCTGTAATGGCATTGCATATTTTTTCATTTTCCCTGAAAATTGTTGGCAAGATACACATTTCGTTATTACGACATATGAGTCTTTAAAAATTTATGGCCAATAAAACCTATCTCTTATTATATTATGAGTGGTGGTGGTAGGCGCAAAATGTCCACCACAAATTCCTTCATGGAATCATTTCATCAATTCTTGAGCTTTCCTTTCATCAACACATCTCAGCAATATACCATCATAATTTCTTCTGAAAAATATGTCAGCTATCATCACATATTGACTCTATTTCATCTTCAATGTCCTTCTCTCTTTTGGGTTCATGGTGACTCGGAATTGTCTAGATATCAAATAAACTATAATATCTATATACCATTATAAATCCGGTATGGGTTCTCCTACTGAAATTGAAATCATTCCATCCAAAGAATCACTATTTGCAATGAGTTTACATAAACCTTGTCCTTTGATTGCCTTTAAAGGTTTGATTTCAATGTCATATTCTTTATTTTTCACCATCCAATTAGCCCATTTTTGTTCTCTCAATTGTTGATTTAAAAACATCTTCACAGAAGAGGATGAAATGTAAGCGATTACATGAGAATTTAATATGCAAGTCCGAAAGTGCACCAATGCCTTCACAATAGATAGGGATTCTTTGTCCAATTTTGAATATATTAATTCATAGCCATGAAGGATCTTGCTCATGAAGCTAATTGATAGCTCGTCACCCTTGGTATTCCTCTGAGTAAGAATAGATGCAACCATCGTTTCTGAAATGAATAAATTATGAAGTCTCTTTGAAAATAAGGGCTAATAAGGACTTGAGTTGTAGTGATTTCCCTTTTGATATTATTTAATGCTTCTTGTGTATCCTTTGTTCATTCAAACCTTTGGTCCCTTTTCAACAATAAATTGATCAGTTTCACAATACTTGCATAGTCAGGGAAAAATCTTCTTACAAAGTTGATCTTACCAAAAAATGATTGAACTCCTTTCTTAGATGACGGGGGTTTAAGTTCATTTATATCTTTAAATCTTTCAGGGTCTATATAAATTCCTTCCTTGCATAAAATATGACCTAACAATTTTCCTTGAGTTACAACAAATAAACATTTCTTTGGATTTAAGGAAACACCATATAATCTACACATGTCAAAAAAGTTCCTCAGGTGATAAATGTGATCACTCCTTGTTTTTGAATGTACTGTCAAGTCATCTTGATAATCCTCTATTAATTTTCCTATCAAACCCTTAAAATCATGATCCATAGCCCTATGAAATGTAGCTCCTACATTCTTCAAACCAAAGGGCATCCTAGCATATGCATATGTCTCCCAATGTATTATGAATGTTTTCTTTTTTCTATCTTCATCAACAACCAAGACTTGATTATACCCAGAAAAACCATCTAACATGGACATGTAGGCTGATCCCATGACTTGATGGAGAATAAACTCCATGTTAGATAAATTATAATTATCCTTTATACTTTCTTTGTTAAGATCCCTGAAATCTATGCACATCTAAATCTCCCCGGTCTTCTTTCTTACTATCACAGGATTGGAAAGCATTTCAAAATGTCTAATGGGGTATATTATTCTATCCTTCTTTAATTTCTCCAATTCAATCTTTACTAGAGGTTTTAATTTGGGTTTCATCATACTTATCTTTTGCTTGACCAGATTTTCCCCTTCTCTCAAGGGAATAATATATTGAAATATTGTTTTATCATAAGCCTTCAAATCATCATAACTCCATGAGAACACATCAAGATATTCTTTAAATAATGAAACATACTGATCAACTTATTCAATTGTGAAATCAACTCCCAAGTTGACATATTTTTGGGAACTGCCAGTTCCCATATTGATTTTTCTTGTTTCTTGGACCTTTTGGAGTGAAATTTATTCCAATAGATTCTTAGTGTGATCGTCTCTAGTAAAATGAGACTCAGATTGAATATAATCCTTCGGGAAAATAGATATGATATTGTCTTCATCATCATCATAGTTCAACAATTTTTTTTCGAATTGTTCATCATTCTCAAATACTTGTAAATATTCCTAGTTACCAGGTACAAAAGGTCAGAATACTCTTTCTACTTGAAAATATGTTTTTCTTTGAACATCATCTGGGTTTGACAATGAGGCTGCCAAAGACAATGAATCTGCCATATGATTCTTTTCCCTTGGAATGAAAGAAATGTTGAAATAACTGAAAGATTCCATCAATTCGTTAAGTCTTTTGAAATATAGTTTGAGTTTTTCCTTTTTGATTTTATACCTCTGGGTGAATTGATTTATTACTAACTCAGAGTTGCCAATCATAATTAGATGTTCTATCTTCAATTTTTGTGCAAGAATCATTCCCTGAATCAAAGATTCATATTCTACCTCATTATTGGTACATATAAATTCATGTATGATAATATTTGGATGCACACTATTTCCTAGACTTACAAGGAAAATTCCAACTCCACTCCAAGAACTTGAGCAAGATCCATCGAATGACATCCACCGATAACCTTCAAACATATGCTATTGATTATCCATACCTTGAATTTTCTCGAGGATGGAACATCCAACAATCTCAAAATATTCTCCCTTTTTTGAGGGATATTTACTACATCTGTGAAAGTCAGACTTATCCTTAGCTTACTCAAGTACTATACAACATTGTACTTCATATGAGTAGGAATTGACATCATATGTTTCTTCTTTCTAGTAGCACTATCTGTCACATTTTCATTTTCCTTTTTCTCATTTGTTTTCCGTTTATATTTTTTCGTTTTCTCTTTTCAGAATCATTTTTATTCTTGGATTTATTTACAAGGGCTCTTGTTTGGGTGACATTTTCTTGTGAGTCGGGGTCATTGTTTACTTCCTCAAATATATACTTGGATGTCTCACATCCATCCATCTATACAATATCGGAACTTTCATTATGTAAATAATAGTTCCCTTTCTCAACCATTCTCTCATCATATACATCATCCAGAACAACTTCAATGGGGATTGGTTGTCTGGGAACCCTTGGCCTTTGCAGATTATCACTGTTTTCAAACCTCACTATATTTTATTGGTGGGGGTTCCTTCTTTTCTCTTAAATAGAAATTCTTGGATTTTCTACATAATTGTCTCCCCTTCTTAATCTAGTTATCTCATTCTGGATTTTCCTGATGGTTCTATTCATTTATGCAATTTCAATTCTTTTCTTGGTTTTTTGTACCACAACAGGGTCTACCTTCACATCTAGTATGGTCCCCTTGAAAAATACTCCTCCACTTATTTGATTTTGGGTCAGTTGTTGCTTTGGTTATTCATTATTTCTTGAGCTAGAGGCTCCTTGACTATAAATACTTAAGCCTCCCATCTACCTTTGTACTTTTCCCAGGATAATGTCGAGGTCGACACCTATCTCAATCATAAGTTCTTCCATATTAGTGGCTTTAATCATTGCTTCCTCTAGGGTATCCATTTGGGATGTTTGAATAGAATAATTCACATTTGGGGGCATCACATTATTATAACAATCGAGTATGACTGGGTCATTAGGTATTTTATATTCTGGAATCTTACTCAAAGTTTTATTGAAACCGAGATTAAAATCTCATATTCTCTCATTCTTCCTCAAACCAATCTGGGTGAAATCGATGAGAAGGGTGTGATATGTGACTGGAGGGGTGAACATATTCAAGAACATGGCTTTAAGGTCATTAAACGAGCCAATGGAACTACTGGGTAATGTTGTATACCATTCATAATATCTTCATGATAAGTTTTGAAGAAATAACCTTACCATCACATTGTCATATTCAATAGGATAAAAATCAGAAACATCAAGAAATAAGTTAAGGTGTCTTTTGGCATCAATTGTTCAGTATCTAGAAAATTCCTTCAAGGTACCCTTAGGGAGAATGGGGAGGTCACGTTTCTCACCTCAAATATTTAAAGGGGAATCTCTTACTCTTCTTCAATTTTCAAATCTTAGGTTTTGTTTATTTCTTCCACCACCTCCTTGTCTCTCCTCATGAGGTTCTCTTTATGGTTCTTCTCATGGTTGTTTATTTCTTTCAGATAATTTTGGAGATGTTTCAAGAATATGTTTTCCACTTCTTAAGATACAAAGTTGGCTTATTTTATTTCTGGTAATGGTTCCCTTGTAGTCGTCCAACTTCAATCCTGACCTTATCTTTGTGCTTCTCTAGCTGGCCTTTTGCTCCTTCGGTCTTGCCGCTCGTATCTCCTCTGCTTTTGGAAGATTTCACTTTCTTCTTGTTGGACCAATGTATGCCAATACCTTTCCAATTCTTCTCAGGTATCAACTATATTTATTATGAGATTATATAAATGATGTAATATGCTTCATTGATTATTCAATCTAATTTTCAGGTGGGGCTTGTTATCACCTATTTTTGAAGGGGGGTGTTTTGCTTTGGAGTTGACTATTCGATGACCAAATGTGAAAGGAGTGGGCTGAAAAAACCCACCATTGTTCTTCATCCAAAGTTAGGGTGTGATTGTGCAAAGGCACGCACATTCCTAGTTGGAGAAACTCCATCAAGCACAGACTCAGTCTCGACCATTGGACCCATCAAATAAATCAAATCGACGGTTTGTAGGTATTCGGGATCCGAAAGTTGCTTGAAATTTAGTGCCAGGGAAAAGACCCAAGATCAAGAGACAAGCAAAGTTTTAATCATGGTGCAAGATTATCATTTCATGGTTTCGTGAGATGGAGCGGTCAAGGAGCAGAGTTATCAGAACTTGTGAAATGTGAAATTGAGAAAAGATCGCAGCCATTGATCAAAGGAGGTATCTGGACCATTAGATCATCTTTTCGCGATTCCATGAGTCGGGGAAGTAGGAGGGTGAGTTTTGAGAACTTGTGACATGCGAAGTACTGAAATTATCTTGGCCATATATTTCAGAAGGACACGTGGCACTTGATTAGAGTTTTCATGGTTTCGTGGATCGAGAGTTATGAAGTCTAGCATGTAGGAATCCCCGAAAGGAGAAATCCCAAAATGCCTTTGGAGATAGGCGCTAGGTCGCAACCCATGGTCATGCAAAAGTAAGGTTTAGAAGAAGAATTCGACCCCTAGTCACGTATAAAGGACTATTTTAGAGTCCAGAGGATGCATCACAACCCTTGGTTGAGAAGAAGATCTGACCCTTGGTCAGATAAGTGATTTCGTCGATTATGATATCGGGAAATCTGAAGGTGAGCCATATGAAAACCCCCAAAACATGAAATATGTCATTAGCATAGGGTCATGTCCTTGGGTTACACTGAGGAGGGGCCAGAGGAAAGGAGGCTAGCTTCCGAGCCTTAGAGAGCAGGCACATGGTCGTCCCTTGAGAATTTTGTCTTGGCCACTCTCCGGGGAAAAGCAGTTAATGTAAATTGAGAAGGTGGTTGAAACCTCAGCTCAATCCATAAATGGAAGGCATGGAGGTTCTGGAGTGGTCAACTCGTGGTACCCCTGCAGACAGATTTCCCTATCAGGGCCATACTGATCTGATCTTGCGTCTGACAGAGGAGTGTAAGTGCAGCCTGACAGAAGAAGATACATACACAAAGCTTTGATTGCTATAGCCAGGTCACACTCCTAGTATTGGAAGGTTGTTATGAGTATAAATACACAGTTTCAATATTTTGTTGATGTCGATGGTAGAGAAAATATCTTGTATTGTAAAGTTTTAGTAAAGCCCTCGACTTTTGGTTATGTATCTATTTTTGAGACTTCTTGTTTAATGACAATCAACTTTCTTATTCCCTCTTGTTTCCCTCTGATGTTGAAAGAGTTCATGATTGACTGATTCACATGAATTATTATGACTGTATTATGATGGATGTTTGATTATAATGATGTTATGATTCCTTTTAGTTTCTTTGATATTTGAATCCAAAAAGATCTAGTTTTCAGAGCTTTTCCTCCTTAGGCTTCTAGAAGACCGAATGTCCATAGTATACCTCTTCACTCTCCTCAAATTTCTTCCCCCTACTCACCACTATACCAAACTTACTAATTGAAGTTAGACCAAGACCTCACCTACTTGTGCTTTCCAAATATAGTTTTCTGAGTTATAACGATACCATCCTGAGTCTACATCCATTGCACCACCATTAAATTCATTTATCATGACATACAAACTGATTGGTATCAGGCTTACCTCTGTCGCAATATAGGGGTGACTTCTGGTGCTAGCATTTTTGGCGCCGTTTCTGAGGATGAATTAAATATTTTCCCTGGGTAGAAGGAAAAGACTTACTGATTCTGAAGGTGCATCAGAAATCAATACATCAAAGATTGCAACTGTGCACCTAGCGACTCCACTATTTCAGTGTGGCTGCTTCTGGCTACACCTAGTAGCATCTCGGAGAACACAACGATCAAATCTAGTCTTTGATGGTGAACAAAGACCAAACACACTCATTTTGGGCATCATTCACCTGGCGACTGCATGGTTGAAGGATATATTGGCGATTCCACTGGTTCAAATTGGAAAAAATCATGGCTCGAAGGTTTTCTCCTTTTAATTTCTCCTCTGTTCCTAGTTTTCCTAATGTTGTTCCTACTCCAGAAGAATGGGTTGATTATTTGCCCATATTTAAAGAGTGTAAAGAGGACAACCCTTCTCAGCATCTCTGTGAGTTTCATAAACTCATGCATCAGTGGGAGATATATCATGAGGATGTTTTAATGAATATGTTCATGTTCTCATTGGACGAGGATGCCTGTGAGTGGTATCGATACTTGCCCCCTGCTAGCATCTCCTCCCTGGAGCAGTTTCATGCAACTTTTAATAAGCATTGTCCAAGGTATTATTCCTCTGAGTTAATCTGTCATAACTATTGTAAGGAATGTGAAGGCCATGATCAAGATATGGTTGTGTCCAATGAAGGCTGTGAGGATGAGGACCTTGAGGAAGATGAAGATTCTTTGTATGAAGTAATGGAACTGGTAAAATCTCTCTCTTCCAAACTAGAAAGGTTGGAATCTGAAGGGAGAACAGAGGATTTCCCAGTCCTTGAAGCAGATGTTCTTGGAAGCCCTACTCATGATAGTAGTGTTGAATATTTCATGGTTGTAGAGGCATTATTTTCTTCTCCCGATGAGCCTGTTGTCTCATATTTAAAGGAAGAATCCATTGCGGAAGAGGATTGTTCTCTTTTTCTTCACGAGATTTCGCATGATGTGTTTACATTTGGGATTGAAAATAAGGATCAGGAGATCGTTCCATTTTTGCAAGATGGAGGAGTTTTGTGCTCACCCATCTTTGATGATTATTCAGATGAAGAGCAGCAGAGCCCTACATCACATTTTGACAGCATGGGAGGAAACCGACCTGTATATGACAGCTATGAATCAAGTTCTAAGCTGGATATGCAAGATTTCCAAGAACATACAATAGAGCCTTATCCTCTATTCGTTAAGGAGAAGCATTGTGAGGAAATCAACCATCTTGAGCAGCATGAAGAAGAGATGAACTTTCCCATGGGTCCTGTTTATGAAAATTACAAGTTCGACCTTTGGGAGAGCCAAGAAGAGGAACCAAAGAAGCAACAGAAGGAGCATTATCTCCTATTTAGAGATTGTCAGTGAGCAGTCGTCACCCGAGATCAATCATCCTCCATCAAATTTTCATCCACCTGTGCCTACCAGAGATATTCAACCATGTGTGATAGAGAAGACTGCCTGTTACAAATTTTCTAGAGTTTTCCCCTGGTCCTATGAGCTTATGAAGGAATACATGGAGTTGTATTTTCTTCACATTTTGAAGCTACCCAGTTTCATCCTAACCTCAGCATTAGGACGAAATATGAATAATGCAACCGTTCTGATGTCACGGTTGCATTATCCGTTATCAATCATCAACAAAATGAAGGAGCTTCTAGTTAGGAAGTTACTTGAATGGCTATGGTGGAAGTTTGCGTTCACCTAGTGTTGTGTAAAAATTTATTATTTTAGGACTGTACATAAATAAGATCCTCAGAGCATGTGTGTTTATTTTTGTTTTTACTTATTGGATTTATATCCTCAGCAGGGTTTTTGAGCTTAACTCCATAGCCCAACATAAGGCGAGTGGGACTGCAAAAGGATATCTTAGAGCCTTGCAGGGAGGACTCTATCCCCCATGGACCCTAATGTTATCACATATTTTTGAAGGGGGATGTTTTTCCTTGGATTTGACCATTGGGTGACCAAATGATAAAGGAGTGGGCTTAAAAAACCCACCATTGTTCTTCATACAAAGTTAGGGTGCAATTGTGAAAAGGTGCGCACACATCTGGTCAACAAAAATCCATCAAGCACAGGCTCAGTATCGGCCATTGGATCCATCAAAAAAATCAGATCGACAGTTCGTGGGTATTTGGGATCTGAAAGTTGCTCAAGTTTTAGTGCCAGGGAAAAGGCCCGAGATCAAGGGACGTGCAAAGTTTTAACCGTGGAACAAGATTAGAATTTCATGGTTTCGCGAGATGGAGCGGTTAAGGAGAAGAGTCATCAGAACTCGTGAAATGCGAAATCGCTAAAATATCATAGTCGTTGATCAAAGGATGGATCTGGACTGCTAGATTAACTTTTCATGATTTCGCGAGTCAGGGAAGTAGGAGGGCGAGTCTTGATGACTCGTGACACATGAAGTCCTAAAATGATCTTTGCTGTGTATTTCATAAGGACACGTGGGGCCTGATCAGAGATTTCGTGGTTTCGTGGATTGAGAATTCTGAATTCTAGCATGTAGGAATCCCCGAAAGGCAAAATCCCAAAACGCCTTTGGAGATAGGCGCTAGATCACAACCCGTGGTCATGCAAAAGTAAGGCTTAGAAGAAGCATCCAACCCCCATTCACGTATAGAGGACTATTTCAGAGTCCAGAGGAAGCATCACAGTCGTTGGTTGAGAAGCAGATCTGACCGTCGGTCAGATAAGCGATTTCGTCGATTCTGATATCGAGAAATATGAATTTGAGCCATATGAAAACCCCCCAAAATGTGAAATGCCAGGATTTCATTAGCACAGGGTCATGGACCTGGGTTACATTGAGGAGGGGTTATAGAAAAGGAGGCTAGCTTCTGAGCCTTAGAGAGCAGGCACATGGTCATCCCTTTAGAGTTTCGTCTTGACCACTCTCTGGGGAAGATAAGTTAATGTAAATTGAGCAGGTGGTTGAAACCTCGGCTCAATCCATAAATGGAAGGCATGGAGGTTCTGGAGCAGTCAGCCTGTGGTACCCCTGCTGACGGATTTCCCTACGAGAGCCATGCCAATCTAATCTTGCGTCTGACAAAGGAGTGCAAGTGGAGCCTGACAGAAGAAGATACAGACGCAAAGATTTGATTTCTATAGCCAGGTCACACTCCTAGTGTTGGCAGGTTGTTCTGAGTATAAATACTCAATTTTGATAGTTTGTTAATGTCGACGGTAGAGAAAATATCCCGTATTGTAAAGTTTTAGTAAAGCCCCTGGCTTCTAGTTATGTATCTATTTTTGATACTTCTTGTTTAATGAAAGT
>SNQJ01S0171133.1:20561-31217 GCA_010110895.2 Picea sitchensis | reverse complement strand
TGTTTTTGTCTACACTTGCTAAATATTTTTTCAGTTAAAAAGAAAAAGGGGGAAACTTAAGGAAAAAGGGAAAATTAAAGAAAAGGGGAAACTTAAAGAAAAAGGGAAACTTAGAGAAAACGAAAAACTTAAAGAAAAAGGGGAATGTCTAACTTAGTAAGAAATCTAGGATTTGAAACTTTCTTTTTATGAAATCAACTAGGATTTAAGTAAGGTGTAAGTAATTTAAGAATTGTAAGGGAATAATGGAACACCGAGGATCATTTTTTGGAACGCTTTTAGGTCGGTGAGGAAAATAGGCAAATTTGATTAATTAATAAAATTGATTTTCTGGTGCAACTAGGGGATTAGGCGACATGTGTACGGGGGATATTTTTCCTAATTAAACAAATGAAAAAGGAATCTAATGAGGGTTTTGGAAAATAAACACTTGAAATCTCTATAAAAAGGATGGTTGAGGAGGATTATGGATCAGATCTGGCTTGTGTAACGTTACGCTGCCAAAATTTTATCTTGGATGATTTTCTCTTGTGTGAGTTGGGATACCCAGCTCTGGTAATGAGTGGTAGCTCAACCTTGCGAGGCGAGTTGGGTGCTACCATTCTCTATTATTGTGTGTGTGGCCCCTTTGTGGATCGGGGGACTTAGGGGAAAGAAGAGTACCCCTAGAATTGGCTGGGAGGTACCGGTAAGGTCTTTCCCATTGGAAAGCGGGAGTTTGACAGAGCGCAGGTGCAAGACAAAAATTACAGGTTATTCACCTTTGGATTTGGTACACACTTGTAAATTTTCACTTCAATTCAGTCAATTTTTTGTATATGAATATTATTAATGATGAATTCTAGATTATGGTTTATGGGAAACAAATATGTGTGGGGTAATGAAATTGGTTGGTCCCTTGGAAAGAGAATCACATTGGCGTATTGTGAACACATGAATAACCAAAATTCTCTTCTACGCATATGTAGTCTGAGGATTTTCCTATTGTTCATTTGAACATGAGTTTCATCTTAAGTTTGGAAATTTAGAATAATTGAATTGTCTTCATGTATGTATATATATATATATATATATATTATAGTTGTGTTTAAATTATAATACATCCACTATTAAGTTACCTGCCCCACTGTTCCATCTGTCCCCACTACCTAAGTGTTGTCTTCATTTATGTATAATCCATGACAAGCTTTAGTAGGTGATGGTGTCTTGCGCCTTAGGGTTATGGTATGACTCAACATTTCTGCAACATCTTTACAAATGAAGTTTTATTTTTAATTTTGGGTTAATATATCTCATTGACATGTTTCCTTGCTTTGATTACCTTTTAGAATGAGAGGCCATGTACCTGGAATTTACTTGTCTGATAATTTTGTTAGTTATGTTGAAAACCTTTCCTTCATACCTGTTTATTAAAATCGTTAGGCACTAAGAAATTGAATTCATTCATGGAGATATGTGCTAAGGGGAATGCAATCATCTCCTTGAGATGTTATATACAATTAACCACATGGTCGAACATGTTGTATCTCTTACTCTGGTTGAGGAGGTTTTACGTTTATGTTGTCACAATACACTTGTTATCTGACCTGCAGGGTAGTCAGAACAATTATCTATTGGTACTAGCATGCTCCGACAAGGTGTTATCTTCCTCGACTTCTCCTTGGAAACTAAAGTTATGCCTCAACAGATTTGCAAGGAAAGAGGTTCAGTTGTTCATAGCTCCATTATCAAGGCCATTTCATGGGTGTTGTTTTTGTATTGGAGCTTAGCTGTGGTAGAGTTGTAGTCTTATTTCTGTCATTTATGAATTATCTTTATTCACTTGAATTGTATTGTCTCCTAGCTCTCAATCATAGATTAAAGTCATAATTATTATCCTTAACCCTATCCCAGACTATAGTCCTGTAGTGTAACTATCATTGGCAAATCCTGACAGTCGTTGGAATATATGGAATGTGTTACTTGAATCGTGCCATATTTCAATTGCTTTGATACTTTCTTATTGGACCTGTACAGGCTTATTGAATTGGTTTACAATTTTTAAAGGATAATTGTTCCTTGAACTGAGTACAAGAAGTGTCTTACCCAGACACCTAGCACCGAGAAAATTTATGTTCTTGCATTGCAGCGTGCCTCTTGAATAATCCTTATTTTTTTGTCTGGTATTTCATTTTTTTTCCCATCATGTAGTAGCTATTCCTCTCCGGCGCTTTCCCTACTACATGAATCATCCAATTTAGCAAGCGATCCCAGTAACTTTTGCCACCGTCCTCCTTGCTACCACTACATCCAGGATAAATTAATGTGCAGCGTTTTAAATTAAGCAGTCGGCCCTTATCATATTTAATAAGGTATAAACAGGGATTTAAATGGACAATTAGATCAATTACAATACCTTTCTGATTTAATAAGTAGTCTTCACCTTTACGATTTAAGTGAAAAAGATTCATAACTATTGCAGTTTTTAATTTAAGAATTTCATAACTATTGCAGTTTTCATAACTAGTTAGTCGTTCTCAATTTAAAGATTCATGAAGATTCATAACTACTTACAGTTTTCATTTTAAGTTATTTAAAATGGTGCTTTAGAAAGTGTGTGACTTTTATCATGAATTAAGTAGATATACAAACTATGGGTAATTCTTTTGGCGATAAATTAAATATATATATTGTACATATGGATGAGGTAAGTTGCATGATATGTAAAGCTATTATGGGTTGCAGAAGTTGTAATGGATTAATGTTGAATGATAGAAGCATTGTTATGTTAAATAACATTTTATTAATGTTAAATGATAGAAGCACTGTGCTGTTAAATAATATTTTATTAATGTTAAATGATCATTATTCATTATAAGATGCTTCATTCTTTTTAATGTTTTGAAGGATTGTATTAAAAAAAAAAACGTAAGGAAGAGATTACGCCTTGTTTACCATCGATCTGGAGAAGTTAAAAATGTATTTGATTTATTTATTAAATAAACCCCTTGAATAGAAGGGTAAAAAGATACGTGAAGTTGTTATAATTTGAATATTAGATGGTAATAGGTTATATTAATTAGTTACTATGAGCTATATGTTATTAATTGGTTATATGTTCTTATGTTAGCGATTTAATATGTGTTATATGCTTCATGTTATATGTGTTATATTCTTATGTTAGTGAGTTAATATGTTTTATATGTTTCATGTCCTGCATCAGTTTCAGCTGGTTGATTGAGTGTTTGGTTAATCGATTTCATCGAACGTATGACAATTTAAGTTTGGACTTATGGAAAACTAGATTGTGTCATGATTGAAGGTTTTGAATGGTTTATGTTGTGCCTTAGTTACAATCATGCTTGTCGCCATGTGGCAACATGATTTCTTATGATTGTTTCATTGCACGCATTCACCGATAAGTGTGCCTGACAACTAGGCCTTGGGTCTTGTGCTTCATGATGATGACGGACACTATTGGAATTGATGTTATGCACCTTTCTCTATAACGTTTTATTTTATTGTTACTCACTCTCTATGAAGATTCTAGTCACTTGCATCATTGATTTTGGTTGCGTTGGGTTGGTCTGATGATTTTCCTCAGCTTAGTAGGCTTGTCTTTCTTGTGTCAGGTGGGATGTAGACACCTCCTTATTCCTCATAACAGTCGCCAGACTTGAGACCTTAAATGATAAAAATCGATGGGAACCTGGGTTTGAGCATTTCCTATGTGTCCTAGAGGTCTTAACCTTGTAGGGTAGGATGGGCGGGTAGTATTTTTATTTCTTCGTCTGATTGATTGTAGTATGTTGCATCCAACTGCTTGATGTGATAGTATGTTAGGTCGTGATGTTGTTTGTTGCCTAAATTGTGTGCATTGTGTTCATCATAAAGTTGCATGATTAACTGTTGTCATTGTTACTTTCCTGCTAAAAAAATAAAAGTAAAAAAATTGCACTTATCATGTGTCACGTGTTGTTGTAACGATGGGGTCATTACATATGGTATCATAGCAAGTTTCACCCGTGACCTGGGATCACTACGAATTCCTTTGGTTATATATTTGATTAGAATTTTTCTAATTAAATTGTTTTGTATTCGTGCAGGTAATCATGGTTAGAGGACATCGTGGAGGCATCCACTCTCGAGGGGTCTAACCCCCAGGAAGACGAACAGGTTGTCGAGTAGGAACAAGTAGTTTTGGCTGATGTGGTTGGCCTGTCGAGGTCGTTTCAGAGGATGTTTGAGGTATTGATAATATGTTTGGATAGAGATGAGGCTAGGGTGTTGAAACCTCCTGAGGGTCCACCGCACACTCCTGTCTGTACTGGTAGCATTCATTGAGAACTCGAGAAGGTCAAATTTCATGAGTTCTTTGGTGCCTTGGATGGCGTAGCCACCGAGACATGGTTGGAGAATATGGCGATGTTATTTTCACTTCGCGACTATACCTCCAACATAAAGGTATGCATGGCAGTCTTTCAACTGAAGGGGGGCGCTCTTGTATGGTCGAAGATGCTCCTGTCGCAATTGAACATGGCAGTTGAAGACATGTCATGGGAACTGTTCGAGTAACAGTTCCGAGAGAGATATCTATCTAATGAATTCATTGAGTGTTATCTCAATGAGTTCAACAACTTGCGATAGGGAATTCGTACGGTGTTTTATTATGAGGCTTGTTTCATGGAGTTGCTTCGGTATGCTCTACACCTGAATACCGAGAAACTTAAGGTCAACAAGTTCATGTTCGGCCTTAACGTCAACATTCATGCAAAGGTGAGGATTTTGATGCCTCAAACCTTGCATGATGTTGTCCAGAAGGCCCTTAAAGCAAAGGAGGAGCTTATCAGCGGGGGTCAAAGAAGGAATCCAGCAAGACTAGCGAGACATCTGTCATCTGGTGCGATGCAACATCAGACACCAGCTAGACATTCACTAGGATTTTGAGGCACTAAGAGAGGATCCACTTACACTACACACGGTGACCAACGCCTTAGTATCAGAATCCTTACATAGGACCATAACACCACTAGCAGCGTCGACCGTAGTAGTAGCAGTTTAGGCTTGTTAAGCAGAACAAATCGGGGTTCTAGGCCGGTGGGTCGTCAACATATAATTTAGGTACAAGGAGTATCTGATCGAAGAAGGGGTGTTGGACATGTGGAGAGACACATTACCAGCGTGACTGCCTAGTGGAGAGGACCAGAGCATCTAGATCAGTCAGACCCACTACTGAGGGAGATTTGGGCAAGTCCCATAGGATTCATGCAGTCATGAATACCCACTAGGAAGAGCACCAAATGACTATACTCGAGAAATCAGGTACCATTGCTGACCATACCCTTAGTATTTTGATAGATCCATGTGATACATAAATTTTTATTTCTAGTGCAGTGCTAAAAAGAATTAAGGTAAAGGAAGTCGAACAGGACAAGTTTCTCTTTGTAGAAATGGATTTGGGAGAAAAAAAAAAGGTTGGAGGGAAGGTTACAGGTTGTAGCCTTAACCTGGGAGAGTTTTTCACAAGCTCTAACCTATACATCACGATATTAGGATCTTATGACGTCAGGATCAGTATGGACTAGTTGGAATCGCATGAGGCGGTACTGAAATGTAAGATGAAATGATTGAGCTTTGTCGATGATGAGGGACAGAGAAGCATGATTGTAGGTTGGAACCAAGGAATCTCCCTGAGGTTCATCTCTTACTTGAAGCTATAGAAGAGCATGCACAAGGGATGTAATCTTTATGAAATCCCTGCGTTAAACGAGAAGGGAGCAGTACAAGGTTTGGAAAATCTTCTAGTGGTGTGAGAGTTTGCAAATGTCGTCCCTGAGGAGTTACCTAGGATGCCACTAGAGAGGGAACTAGAAATTACCATCGACCTAAAACCAGGTACTGAACCGATAGCGAGAACACCTTATCGAATGTCGACCCCAGAGTTACATGAGTTGAAAATGCAACTGAAGGAGTTGTTGGACCTAGGACTTATACGTCCAAGTGTGTCACTGTGGGGTGTGTCTGTTATCTTCATACAACAGAAGGATGGGTCAAGGATACTCTACATTGACTATCGTCAATTGAACAAGGCAACAATCAAGAATCAGTATTTTTTGCCAAGGATTGATGATCTATTTGATCAGAGGAAAGGTGCGACGGTGTTTTCAAAGAACGACTTGAGATCAAGGTATCACTAGTTACAGATCAAGGAGGAATACATCCCTAAGACTGCCTTTAATATGAGCTTTGGACATTACGAGTTTACTATTTTACCGTTTGGACTGACAAACCCCCCCAGGGTATTTATGAGTGTGATGAACGGGGTGTTCTGCGAATACTTGGACAAGTTCGTCCGAGTATTCATTGATGATATTTTGATTTACTCTCAGATGATGGAGGAGCATGATGAACACTTGCACTTGGTACTACAATGTCTGCGAGAGAACAAATTTTATGGGAAGCTGTCTAAATGCTCGTTTATCAATCGAAGATTCACTACTAAGAGCATGTAATATCCGACAAAGGTCTCGCTATGGATCTAACAAAGGTCGAGGATATTATGGAATGGCATGCACCGACGAATATCCTAGAAGTGTGTAACTTCATGGGTTTAGCGGGATACTATTGATGGTTCATAGAGGGTTTTTCGAAGATAGAAAATCTGATTATGGAATTGCAGAAGAAGAAAAAGAAGTGTGTTTGGAACAAGAAATGCGCGTAGGAATTTTGGAACATCCAGGAGTTGTTGACAATGGCACTGATACTAAAGGTCTCTGACATGGGATCAGACTTTGTGGTATGAATTGACGCATCCAAGTAAGTTTTAGGCAGAGTCTTGATGCAAGACAGTCGATTGATTGCTTACATATCAATAAATTTGAGAAGGAATGAGGAGAACTATGTGACACATGATTTGGAGTTGTTAGCCATTGTTTATGCCCTGAGAGTTTGGAGACACTACGTTATTGAACGCAAATTCAAACCAAAAAAGGACCACTTTGGTCTACAACACCTCTTTACTCAAAGCGACTTGAATGCGCGACAACGACGTTGGTCGGAATTGTTTAGCAAGTACGATTTCGAGATTACTTACATAAAAGGAACAATGAACAA
Source organism: Picea sitchensis (assembly GCA_010110895.2). Lineage (NCBI taxonomy): Eukaryota > Viridiplantae > Streptophyta > Pinopsida > Pinales > Pinaceae > Picea > Picea sitchensis. Next base: position 24,125 of record SNQJ01S0171133.1, on the reverse strand, counting down.
AGTGGCTAATGAATTGAGTCAGAGACCACGCATATTTTCAATGATGCCTCTTCAGAAGAATCTACAAGAAAATATTCTAACTTTATAGCACAATGATGACTGGTACAAAGAGGTCAAGGAATTTATCGGACAAACCACAATGATGGTACCAAAATTTGAAGGATTTACGTTGGACTATGGCGGATTATTGAGATTTAAAAATTGAATTTACATGCCGCCCAACAACGAGTTGAGGAGTTTGATCCTAAACGAGGCTCATAGTGCAGTATACATGGCTCACCTATGATTCATGAAGATGACGGCAGACCTTCAACCCTTATTCTTATGAAAAATAATGAAGGAAAACATAGTCAACTACGTGGAAAGATGTCTATAATGTCAGCATGTGAAGGCTAAACATAGACATCTAGCAGGATTACTACAACCACACAGTATTCTGGAATTGAAATGGGAAGTCATTTTGATGGATTTCATTTTTGGATTTCCATTGACAGCAAGGATTCATGACTCGATTTTTGTGGTAGTCGAGACTCTAACAAAGAGAGTTCATTTTATTCTTGTGTGTATGACGTATCAGGTACTTGACATAGCTAGAGTTTTCATTAGTGAGATTGTGAGGTTGTATGGTGTGCCTAAGAGGATTATATCCGATAGAGGATTGGTGTTTATAGGACGATTTTGGACTAGTTTCCAAGAGGCCTTGGAAACCCAACTTAACTTTAGTACCGCATATCACCCGAAGACAGATGGGAAGACCGAGCGAACAAACCAAATCTTGGAGGATATGTTCTGTATGTACATGATGGAAAAATATAAGTGTTGGGAGGAATTATTTCAATTTTCTTTACGGGCGACCATGTTAGACACCTTTGATTTGGGATCGGCTTGAGGATAGGGTCCTAGTGGTACCAGAAGTGATCAAAGAAATGGAAGATAAAATGAAAACAATCAAACAAAATATCAAGGAAGTGCAAGATCGACAGAAGAGTTATGTCGATGTGCATCGTGTCGATCGTAGTTAAGAAGTTGGCGATCGACTCTTCTTGCGGGTGAAGCCATATAAGAGTTCGATCAAGTTTTGAAAGGGTGTTAAATTCTCTCCTAGGTTCATGGGACACTTTGAGATTGTGGAAAGGAAGGAGCCCATGGGATATCGACTGGCCTTGCTTGATTCTTTGAGGCTTATGCATGATGTTTTTCACGTATCGGTTTTGAGACATTATGTTAGTGATCTTACAAATGTTATTGACATGATTTCCTTGCAAGTATCAGAAGAGGGTGCATTCACAGCGAAGCCAATCCACATCCTGGACCATCATATTCGACATCTACGACGCTGAACAGTAGAACAAGTCAAGATCTAGTGGGACAACTATAGTCCACACTCGACGACCTGGGAGGACGCATATGATATGTGTCAGTGATTTCCATTTTTGTTTGATAGCTAGACCTATGATATTGTGATACACTTTATTTCGACACTTACATACTGTGGAACTTTGGACTGAAGTTTAAAACAAGAGAGGGTGTATGTAACATCCTACTCTTGTGCGCACTAAGAGGAATTATTCTTTGAGGACACTTGCGTGCAAGTGATCCAGTTCTTTATACGATTGGTTGTTTTTATTGTGATTATGAGATATTGTGGATTTGATGATATGTTATTTTTTTTTGTATTTACATCGACAGGTGTTATTTACTGGGTTCTCCTGATTGTGCAGGACTTTGGACGTATAGGATGTCGAGTCATCGATGAAACTCCTTGGACTTCGGATCTAGTCAATGAGTGGATTGTTAGGGTTTGAGTGTTGTTTATGTGACATATGTACATATGATTAGATATTATGATGTTGATTTTTATTGCTGACATGATTCGTTGATGGATGCATGCTGGCGATAGCTTTCCAACCAGACTTGCATTTGGATTAAAGGGGTCACGCACGAAAACCATAGACATTGAGGGAGAGGTGTGGAAGCAGCCCTGCCACAACCTACTAGCACTCCCGACGTGGCTCAAACTGTAGGTTAACGATTACCTAGTTCAAGGGACCCACGATGTCGTGAGGGAAGACTATGACAGTCACTCGCGATGATTCTAAGGGGCATGTAATAAGGCAGGGTCCTTATTTCTTAGAAGCCCTTAGTCTCCCACAAGATCACCTAACAGAGTATTGACTCCAGGGGTTTGACATCTACCAAATTCAGTCAAGAGGCGAGTGGCACCCTTGGAGCACATAGTGTATCTTGAAGGGTACGTAGTGCATCTTGAAGGGCACGTAGTGTGTCTTGAAAGGCACATCGTGCAAATAAAATAAAAAGATGTGAGTGGCACCCTTGGAGAACGTATTGCGTGTTGAAGGGAACGTCGCTAGATTTAACTGGGGTAATTTAATAAACCTAGTTCCTAGAAAACTATGCCTCCTTAGGACCTGGTAGGCCTTAAAATAGATGATGGTATGAGTAAAGTTTAATAACTAAAAGTTACTTTAAAAATTGTCGCCCCGCCTAGTGAAATTTAAACATAGGTCTAAGTAGAACATGTGAACAAAAAAAAACCTAAAATAGACATGTAACAAGAAGGGGGGTAAGAAATTCAAGCTTTAATTATTAAAGTAAAAATTATAATGGAGGATTAAATTTATTAAAAGGGTAAATGGTTGTTTTTGTCTACACTTGCTAAATCTGTTTTTAGTTAAAAAGAAAAAGGGGGACACTGAAGGAAAAAGGGAAACTTAAAGAAAAATGGAAACCTAGAGAAAAGAGGAAACTTAAAGAAAAAGGGGAATGTCTAAGTTAGTAAGGAATCTAGGATTTGAAACTTTCTATTAGTGAACTCAACCAGGATTTAAGTAAGGTGTGAGTCATTTAAGAATTGTAAGGGAATAATGGGACACCGAGGAGCATTTTTAGGAGCGCTTTTGGGTGGGTGAGGAAAATAGGCAAATTTAATTAATTAATAAAATTGATTTTCTGGTGCAACTAGGGGATCGAGTGACATGTGTATGGGGTAGGATTTTCCTAATTAAATAAATGAAAAAGGAACCTAATGAGGGTTTGGGAAACTAATCACTTGAAAACTCTATAAAAAGGATGGTGGAGGAGGATTATGCATCATATTTGGCGTGCGTAACGTTACGCTGCCAAAATTTTATCTTGACTGAGTTTCTCTTGGGGTATTTGGGATACCTAGCTCGGGTAATGAGTGGTTGCTTGACCTTGCAAGGTGAGTTGGGTGATAGCATTCTATGGTATTGTGTATGTGGCCTCTTTGTGGCTCGGGGGGTTCACTGGGAAGAAGAATACCCCTAGCGTTGGTTGGGAGGTACCAGTGAGATCTCAGCGGTTGGATAGAGGGAGTTGGATGGAGAGCGGGCTTGAGGGAGAGATTACAGGTTCTTCGCCTTCAAATTTGGTACGCACTTGTAAATTTTCACTTCAATTCAGTCAATTTTCTGTATATGAATACTATTAATGATGAATTCTAGATTATGGTTTATGGGAAACAAAGATGTGTGGGGTAATGAAATTGGTTGGTCCCTTGGAAATCGAAGCACATTGGCTTAT
>SNQJ01S0171133.1:0-20551 GCA_010110895.2 Picea sitchensis | reverse complement strand
GTTGTCTTCATTTATGTCTAATACGTGACAACCTTTAGTAGGTGACGGTGTCTTGCGCCTTACGGTTATTCTATGACTCAACATTGTCGCACCATCTTTACAAATGAATTTTTATTTTTAATTTTGGGTTAATATCTCTCATTGACATGTTTCCATGCTTCGATTATCTTTTAGAATGAGAGGCCATGTACCTAGAATTTTCTTGTCTGATCATTTTGTTAGATAGATTAAAAACCTTTCCTTGATACTTGTTTCTTAAAATCGTTGAGCACCAAGAAATTGAATTCATTCGTGGAGATATGTTCTAAGGGGTGTACAGTCATCTCCTTGAGATGTTATATACGATTAACCACATGGTCGAATAGGTTGTATCACTTACTCTGGATGGGGTAGTCAAAACAATGATATTTTGAGAAAATGTGACAGGAAGGCCCTTAAAGAAAAGGAGGAGCTTATCAGCAGGGGTCAGAGAAGGACTCCAACGAGACTAGTGGTACATGTGTCATCTGGTGCGATGCAGCATTAGACACCATCCAGACATTCACCGATATTTCAAGGAACTAAAAGAGGATCCACATACACTACACACAGTGATCAGCACCTTAGTATCAGACTCCTTACAGAAGACCAGAGCACTAGCAGCAACGTCGACCACAACAGCAACAGTTTAGTCATGTTCAGCAGAACAGATCATGGTTCCAAGCGGTGGACCGTCAGCATATACTTCAGGTACAAGGAGTATCAGACCGAAGAAGGGGTTTTGGACATGTGGAGAGCCACATTACCAATGTGACTGCCTAGTGGAGAGGACCAGAGCATCTAGATCAGTCAGACCCACTACTGAAGGAGATTTGGGCAAGGCCCATATGATTCATGGAACGGTGAATAACCACCAGGAATAGCACCAATCGACTATTCTTGATACGTCAGGTACCATTGTTGACCATACCCTTAGTATTTTGATAGATCCATGTGCTACATAAATTTTTATTTCTAGTGTAGTGCTAAAAATAATTAAGGTAAAGAAAGTCGAACATGACGATTTTAGCTTTGTAGAAATGGCTTCGAGAGCCAAAAAAAAGGTTGGAGGGAAGGTTACAGGTTGTATCCTTAACCTGGGAGAGTTTTTCACAGGGGACAACCTGTACGTCATGATCTTAGGATCTTATGACGCTGTGATCAGTATGCACTGGTTGGAATCACATGAGGTGGTACTCAAATGTAAGACGAAATGAATGAGCTTCATTGATGAGGAGGGACAAAGACGCGTGATTATAGGTTGGAACCAGGGAGTCTCCCTAAGGTTCATGTCTTACTTGGAGCTATGGAAGAGCATGCACAAGGCATGTAGGCTTTATGCAATCCTTGTGTTAAATGGAAAGGGAGCAGTGGAAGGTCTGGAAAAATTTCTAGTGGTGCAAGAGTTTGCAGATGTCTTCCCTAAGGAGTTACCTAGGATGCAGACAGAGAGGGAATTTGAATTTACCATCGACCTAAAACTGGGAATTGAACTGATAGCAAGAACACCTTATCGGATGTCGACCCCAGAGTTATAGGAGTTGAAAATGCAACTGAACGAGTTGTTGGACCTAGGACTTATACATCCAAGTGTGTCACTGTTGGGTGCACCTGTTATCTTCATACGGAAAAAGGATGGGTCGTGGAGACTCTCCATTGACTATCATCAATTGAACAAGGAAACAATCAAGAATCAGTATTTGTTGCCAAGGATTGATGATTTGTTTGATCATATGAAAGGTGTGACGACGTTTTCAAAGATCTAATTGAGATCGGGTTATCACCAGTTACGGATCAAGGAGGATGAAATCACTAAGACCACCTTTAAGACGAGGTTTGGACATCACGATTTTATTTTTTCACCGTTTGTACTGACGAACCCCCTCCCTGGGGTATTTATGATTTTTATGAATGGGGTGTTTCGCGTATTTTTGGACAAGTTCGTCCAAGTATTCATTCATGATATTTTGATTTACTCTTGGATGATGTAGGAGCATGACGAGCACTTGCACTTGGTAATACAGTGTCTTCAAGAGAACAAATTTTATGGGAAGATGTCTAAATCCTTGTTTTATCAATCGAAGATTCACTACTAAGGGAATTTCATCTCCGACGAAGGTATCGTTGTGGATCCAGCAAAGGTCAAGGCTATCATGGAATGTCCTACACTGACAAATGCCCAGAAGTGTGTAGCTTCATGGGTTTAACAGGATACTATCGACGGTTCATCGAGTGTTTTTCGAAGATAGAAAATCTAATTATGGAATTGCAGAAGAAGAACAAGAAGTGTGTTTGGAGGCTCAAGGAGTTGTTGACAATAGCACCAATACTAAAGGTCCCCAACATGGGCTCAGACTTTGTGGTATGCATTGATGCATCCAAGGAAGGCTCAGGCAGACTCTTGATGCAAGACGGTCGAGTGATTGCTTACATCTCGATAAAGTTGAGAAGGCATGAGGAGAACTATGTGACGCATGATTTGGAGTTGTTAGCCATTATTTATGCCTTGAGAGTTTGGATACATTACGTTATTGGATGCAAATTCGAACTGAAAATGGACCACTTTGGTCTACAAAACATCTTTACTCAAAGCGACTTGAATGCGCGACAACGACGTTGGTCGCAATTTCTTAGCGAGTACGATTTCTAGATTGCTTACATAAAAGGAACAATGAATAGAGTGGTTGATGTTGAGTCGGAGACCATGCATACTTTTGGTGATGCCTCTTCAGATGAATCTACAAGAAAAGATTCTAACTTTACAAGGAGACGATGACTGGTACAAAGAGGTGAAGGATTTTATCGGACAAACCACAATGATGGTACCAAAATTTGAAGGATTTACGTTGGACTATGATAGATTATTGAGATTTAAAAATCTAATTTACATACCGCCCAACCATGGGTTGAGAAGTTTAATCCTAAATGAGACTCATAGAGCAGTATACATGGCTCACCCATGAGTCACGAAGATGAGGGCAGACCTTAAACCCTTATTCTTTTGAAAAGGAATGAAGGCATACATAGTCAACTACGTGGAAAGATGTCTAGAATGTTAGCAGGTGAAGGATGAACATAGACATCCAGCAGGATTACTACAACCACACACTATTCCGGAATTGAAATGGTCAGTCATTTTGATGGATTTCATTGTTGGATTTCCACTAATGGCAAGGAGACATGACTTGATTTTTGTGGTAGTCGACACTATAACGAAGAGTGTTCATTTTGTTCCTGTGTGTACAACATATCAGGCACCTGACATAGCTAGAGTTTTCATTAGTGAGATTGGGAGGCTGCATGGTGTGCCTAAGAGGATTATATCTGATAGAGGATCAGTGTTTATAGGACGATTTTTCACTAGTTTATAAGAGGCCTTAGGAACCCAACTTAACTTTAGTACCACATATCACCCAGAGACATACGGGAAGACCGAGAGAATGAACCAAATATTGGAGGATATGTTGTGTATGTACGTGATGGACCAACATAAGTGCTAAGAGGAATTATTTCAAGTTAATTTACGGGTGACCATGTCGGGTGCCTTTGAGCTCGGATCGGCTTGAGGATAGGGTCCTAGTGGGACCAGAAGTGATCCAATAAATGGAAGATCAAATGAAAACAATAAGACAAACGATCAAGGAAGCGCAGGAGCGACAGAAGAGTTATGTCGATGAGCATCGTGTCGATCGTAGTTATGAAGTTGGAGATCGACTCTTATTGTAGGTGAAGCCACATAAGATTTTGATCAAGTTTGGAAAGGGTGATAAACTCTCTCCTAGGTTCATGGGACCCTTCGATATTGTGGAAAGGAAGGGGCCCGTGGCCTATCGACTAGCCTTGCCTAATTATTTGAGGCTTATGCACGATGTTTTTCACGTATCTATTTTGAGACACTATGTTAGTGATCGTACACATTTTATTGAAATGCGTTCCTTTCAGGTATCAGATGAGGGTGTGCTCACAACGGAGCCAATCCGCATCCTAGACCATCATATCCGACAGCTACAACGTTGAACAATAGATCAAGTCAAGGTCTAGTGCGACAACTATAGTCCACACTCGACGACCTAGGATGACACATATGATATACGTCAACTATTTCCATTTTTGTTTGATAGCTAGACCTATGCTATTGTGATACACTTTATTTCGACAATTACATACTGTGGAAATTCAGAACAAAGTTTAAAACAAGAGGGGGTTTATGTAACATCCTATTCTTTTGCGCACTGAGCGGACTTATTCTTTGAGGACACTTGTGTGCAAGTGATACGGTTCTTTATACGATTGGTTGTTTTGATTGTGATTATGAGATATTGTGGATTTGACGATATGTTATTTTTGTTGTATTTACATCGACAGGTATTATTTACTGGGTTCTCCTGAGTGTGCAGAAATATGGACATTGAGGATGTCGAGGCATCAAATAAATGCCTTGGACTCTAGATCAAGTCAAGGAGTGGACTGTTAGGGTTTGAATGTTTTTGATGTGACATATGTACATATGATTTGATATTATGATGTTGATTTTTATTGCTAACATGATTCGTTGATGGATGCAGGATGACGATATCTTGCCGACCAGACTCACATTTGGATTAAAGGGGTCACGCACGACAACTAGAGAAATTGAGGGAGAGATGTGGCAGCAACCCTACCACAACCTACTAGCACTCCTGATGTGGCTCGAACTATAGGTTAACGATTACCTAGGTAGAGGGACCCACGATGTCCTGAGGGAAGACTGTGACAGTCACTCACGATGATTCTAAGGGGTGCGTAATAAGGTAGGGTCCTTATTCCTTAGAAGCCCTTAGTCTCCCACAAGATCACCTAATGGAGTATTGACTCCAGGGGTTTGACATCTACCAAATTTAGTCAAGAGGCGAGTGGCACCCTTGGAGCAAGTAGTGTGTCTTGAAGGGCACATAGTGCGTCTTGAAGGGCACGCCATTATTTTTAACTGGGGTAAGTTAATAAACCTAGTGCCTAGAAAACTATGCCTCCTTAGGACCTGGTTGGCCTTAAAATAGATGATGGTATGAGTAAAGTTTAATAACTAAAATTTCCCTTAAAAATTGTCACCCCGCCTAGTGAAATTTAAACATAGGTCTAAGTAGAACATGTGAACAAAAAAAAACCTTAAATAGACATGTAACAAGAAGTGGGGTAAGAAATTCAAGCTTTAATTATTAAAGTAAAAATTATAATGGAGGCTTAAATTTATTAAAAGTGTAAATGGTTGTTTTTGTCTACACTTGCTAAATCTGTTTTTAGTTAAAAAGAAAAAGGGAGACACTTAAGGAAAAAGGGAAACTTAAAGAAAAAGGGAAACTTAGAGAAAAGAGGAAACTTAAAGAAAAAGGGGAATGTCTAACTTAGTAAGGAATCTAGGATTTGGAACTTTCTATTTGTGAACTCAACTAGGATTTAAGTAAGGTGTAAGTCATTTAAGAATTGTAAGAGAATAATGAGACACTGAGGAGCATTTTTAGGAATGCTTTTAGGTGGGTGAGGAAAATAGGCAAATTTAATTAATTAATAAAATTGATTTTCTAGTGCAACTAGGGGATCAGGCGACATGTGTACGGGGGAGGTTTTTCCTAATTAAATAAACAAAAAAGGAATATAATGAGGGTTTGGGAAACTAATCACTTGAAAACTCTATAAAAAGGATGGTGGAGGAGGATTATGGATCAGATCTGGCTTGCGTAACGTTACGCTGCTGAAATATTATCTTGACTGAGTTTCTCTTGTGGGAGTTGGGATACCCAGTTCGGGTAACGAGTGGTTAGTCGACCTTGCGAGGTGAGTTGGGTGATAACATTCTATGGTATTGTGTGTGTGGCCTCTTTGTGGCTCGAGGGGCTCAGTGGGAAGAAGAGTACCCCTAAGGTTGGTTGGGAGGTACCAACGAGGTCTCAGCGGTTGGAAAGCGGGAGTTGGACAGAGAGCAAGCTCGAGAGAGTGATTATGGGTTCTTCGCCTTCGTATTCGGTACACACTTGTAAATTTTCACTTCAATTCAGTCAATTTTCTATATATGAATACTATTAATGATGAATTCCAGATTATGGTTTATGGGAAACAAAGATGTGTGGGGTAATGAAATTGGTTGGTCCCTTGGAAATCGAAGCACATTCGCTTATTGTGAACACATGAATAACTAAGATGCTCTTTTGTGCGTATGCATTCTAAGGATTTTCCTATTTTTGATTTGAACATGAGCTGCATCTTAAGTTAGGAAATTTAGAATAATTGAACTGTCTTAATATATATATATATATATATATATATATATATATATATATATATTGTAGTTGCATTTAAATTGTACTACGTCCATTTCTAAGTTACCTACCCCACTTTTCCATCTTTCCCCACAGCCTAAGTGTTGTCTTCATTTATGTCTAATCTGTGATAGCCTTTAGTAGGTGACGGTGTCTTGCGCCTTAGGGTTATGGTATGACTCAACATTGTCGCACCAGCTTTATAAATGAAGCTTTATTTTTAATTTTGGGTAATATATCTCATTGACACATTTCCATGCTTCGATTACATTTTAGAATGAGAGGATTTGTACCTGGAATTTACTTGTCTGATCATTTTGTTAGATACATTAAAAACCTTTCCTTGATACTTGTTTCTTAAAATCGTTGAGCACCAAGAAATTGAATGCATTAGTGGAGATATGTTCTAAGGGACGTGCAGTCATCTCCTTGAGATGTTATATACGATTAACCACATGGTCGAGCATGTTGTATCGCTTAGTCTAGATGGGGAGGTTTTACATTTCTGTTGTCACAATACAGCTGTGATCCGACCTGCAGGGTAGTCAGACCAATGATATATTGGTACTAGCATGCTCTGACAAGGTGTTATATTTATCGACTTCTCCTTGGAAACTAAATTTATGCCGCAGTTGATTTGCAAGGACAAAGTTTCAATTGTTCATATCTCCATTATCAAGGCCATTTGATGGGCATTGTTTTTGTATTGGAGCTTAGCTACAGTAGAGTTGTAGTATTATTTCTGCCATTTACGAATTATCATTATTCACTTGAATTATGTTGTATCATAGCTCTCAATTATGGATTCATGTCAGGATCAATAGCCTTTACCCTATCTGAGACTACAATCCTTCAACGTAACTGTCATTATCAAAGCCTCACGGTTGTTGGAAACACTGGAATGTGTTCCTTGAATTGTGTCATCTTTCAATTGCTTTGATAGTTTCTGATTGTCCCTATATAGGCTTATTGAACTGGTTTATAATTTTTAAAGGAGAATTGTTCCTTGAAATGAGTGCAAGAAGTGTCTTACCCAAACACCTAGCACCGAGAAAATTTATGTTCTTGCGTTGCAGCCTGCCTCTTGAAGCATCCTTAGTTTTCTACCCGGTATTGCATTTGTTTTCTCATCCTGTAGCATCTAGTCCTCTCCAACACCTTCCATGTTGCACAAATCATCTAGTTTAGCAAGCGATCCCAGTAATTTTTTCCAGCATCCTCCTTGTTGCCACTACTTCCAAGATAAATTTATGTGCAACGTTTTAAATTAATTAGCTTTATAATATTTAATAAGTTATAAACAAGGATTTCAATGGACAGTTAGATTGATTACAATACCTTTCTAATTTAATAAGCAGTCTTCACCTTTACGTTTTAAGTGAAAAGGATTCATAACTATTGCAGTTTTTAATTTAAGAATTTCATAACTATTGCAGTTTTCATAACTAGTTAGTCGTTCTCAAATTTAAAGAGTCTTAAAGATTCATAACTACTTACAGTTTCCAGTTTAAGTTATTTAAAACGGTGCTTTAGAAAGTGTGTGACTTTTATCATGAATTAAGTTGATATACAAACTGTGGGTAATTCTTTTAGTGATATATATATATATATATATATATATATTGTACATTTGAATGAGGTAAGTTGCATGATATGTAAATCTAATATGGGTTGCAGAAGTTGTAATTGGTTAATGTTAAATGATAGAAGCATTGTTATGTTAAATAAAATTTTATTAATGTTAAATGATCATTATTCGTTATTGTAAGTTTTAAACCTGTGAATTAAAGAAATGCATATAGATTCTTAAGGAAAACATAAATTAATCAATGGCTCATACACATAGTACACAAAGATTTATACCGGAAACCTTCAACCGAGGAAAACCTTTCTACTCTTCATTATATTAATTTCACCATTCACCATACAATATATACAATGTTTTTAGGTATTATGTATATACCAAAACACTAATCCCTTAATCTAGGATTACTTTAGAAAACCGCTAAAAATAACAAAAACCGCCCAAAAACAAAATTTCGGGGCACTGCGCATAACCAGGGGGGGGGCATACCTGGCCCCCCCTGGGAGCCCCCTAGGAAGCGCCAATTATACATCATGGTCTGCATGTGTACCTATAGATTCCAGGTAAACATCACCTCCTTCTTCAGTGGAGGTTTTCTCCTCTGTGGAAGAGGTACTATTAGATCCCTTTGGTTTATCAACCTTCTTAGACTTGCAATCTTTCTTATAATGCCCTGTTTTACCACACTTCCATCATTTCCTCAAATATTTTGTTAGATACATTAAAAAAAATTCCTTGATACTTGTTTCTTAAAATCATTGAGCACCAAGAAATTGAATGCATTCATGGATATATGTTATAAGGGGCATGCATTCATCTCCTTGAGATGTTATATACGATTAACCACATGGTCGAACAGGTTGTATCGCTTACTCTGGCTGGAGAGGTTTTACGTTTATGTTGTCACAATATAGTTGGTATCTGACATGCGGGGTAGTCAAACCAATGATCTATTGGTACTAGCACGCTCCGGAAAGGTGTTATATTTCTCAACTTCTCCTTGGAAACTAAATTTATGCCTCAGTATATTTTCAAGGACGAAGGTTCAGTTGTTCATAGCTTCATTATCAAGGCCATTTGATGGGCATTGTTTTTGTATTGTATCTTATCTATGGTAGAGCTATAGTATTCTTTCTGTCATTTACGAATTATCATTATTCACCTGAATTATGTTGTCTCCTGGCTATAGTGTGTTTTATGCAATTCCTCCAGGTGTCACTACTTGGAACCTCTCATAATAGGAGTTATAGCAAAAATGGCATACCTTGTTGAATTCTGGATTATTCTAGAGAGTGACCTTGTAGAACGTGTCCCACATGAAATATTCGTTGAATTGATTGGGAACTATTAAATAGAATACTACAGACTGTAACCTAACCAACACATTTGGTCTCACTGAATTTGGATCTGTTATAAAGAAGTTATGAGGTTTTTACCCGAAACACTTGTTTTTTACTAGTTTTAGGACTAGCCACAAACCCTATTGTCCATAGAGTGTAACTCACAAAATACAATGACCCCCAAGATGAATTTTGTACCACATATACTTGGTTATTTTTTCTCAATGGCATAGCTATTTCACGGTCTGAATCATTATAGAAAAAAATTTATAGCGAAAATAGTGAGATGACCTATAAATAACATACCTTAGAAAGAACCATCAAAAGAATTTGTCCTTCCTTGCATTTTGGCCTTCTTTTCTTCACCTTCCCTCATAAATTTGGCTTAGATATCCTTTGTTAACTCAGAAACCTATAGATATTCAATATTCTCAAGTGTGTTTAAAATGAGAGAGTCTTGCCTCTTATTAATACTCTCCAAGTAGCTTCCTTAAAAACATCTTCTAGGCCACTTGGCTCACTTTCCTTATTTTCGGGTTAACCCACTTTTAATTTCTCCCTTAAATTTATTATTGAAATAATTTATTTTGTATTCACTTTGAATTATAATACACTCATCACTTCACTTTATTATTTACCTTTTAAAATCTCTTAAACCACTTTGACTACTTGGACCTTTTAGGGCTTCTAGATGACATATGAGGGGTCCTCAACTTTGTAAGGCCATAACTCTGAAACCATGAGAAGTTATGTGACATTCCACATATACAATGGAATGACATGTAATATCCATATAGGAATAGTATTACACCTTCAAATATAGCACAAATCGAAAAATCATTATCCATCAAACAAACTTGGGTCCATTACCCAAACACGGGTTCTCAACTTCACATGGTCATAACTCTCTAACAGTGAGGAGTTATGTGGCGTTCTACATACCACCAAAAATAGAATGACAAACAATATCCATATAGGGTAGATTCCTACAAAAATTCATTGTCCTTCATCTCATTGTCCACACAACTAAGCATGGGTTCTCTCTTACTTCTACAAGCGTCTTCCCATGAGGGCTTTCACTATGGGGACCACTTTGGAGTTCATCCATATTTACTTCTTATCAACCATGAAAAAAAAAAAATGGGTCATATTTACATCAAACAATCTTGGTTCCATTACCCCAAAACTTTGCTTTCGGCTTTCTTCAGAGGGTTGACATCAATGACAACCAACCTTAATCAACAATCTCCCCTTTTGGCATTGATGGAAACGTGATGGAAAACTGAAATGATATAGCTCATGCTCCCCTAGAACCATGCCTCTATCCTCTGCATCTGTCGTATTCCTCTTGTCCTCTTTGCATCTGATAGATATCTCCCCTTTTTTCATCAATGGAAAGGAATTATCTTTGCATCTAGGGTTGCTCCCCACAGTGAGCTTGTCCTCTTAGATGTACTTCCTCGTGTACATCTAGACATATAAGATAAGCATTAAAGAATTCATTTGGAGTAGCAATAACTGCAAGTATTTGGTGAAGATATTCAAAGGCTTCCCTTCGAAGTGGTTTTGTAAATATATATATGCGTCACTTGTTCTTTGTTGCCCACATACTCAACTCGATGTTATTTTACGTGGCTTATTCACAGTAGAAAGTGATACTTGATATGAATGTGCTTAGTCTCGAGTGCATCACTGGGTTTTTTAAGATACTAATGACACTTGTATTATCACAATATATTGAAATGGTGTCATCATACTCAACCTATATATATCTATCAAAGTTTGTTTCATCCAAAGAACGTAATGTACAGTCTTATGTTGTTGCTGCAATATACTCTACCCTGGTTGTAGATAAAGATAACGTGTTGTTTCTTGGCAGCCATGATACCAAACACTCACCTAAGTAGAAGCGTTGCTCATTGGTGCCGTCGATCATCAATACAACCATGTCGCATCTCTGTGGGAAATAAGTGATAAGATCTTTTCCTTTTTGATACCATAATCAAACTCTTATGTTCCTTTGAGATATATCAAGATCCTCTTCTTGCTAATACATGTGATTCCTTTGGTGTTGCTTTTAAATGCGTGCCACCTGTCTAACTGTTTGCATTACATATGGTATGGATGTTGTCACCTTATAGTTGGATGTCAATCATTGACATGTATTGCCTCTAATATGTAGACTTAGAAGTCATCTTTGCTCAACTTACAAGCGGCTTGCATGGAGGTGATAACTAGTTTGCAATCTTCATTTCGAACCTCTTAAGCATTTCTTTGATATGCTTGGTTTGAGAAATGTTAAAGAAGTTCCTTGAATCTTCTTTGGCCATTATCTTAAGTCCCGAGGAAAGGATAGTTCTTCAAAAAGTAACAACATCTCAAATTCTGCATGTCTTTTACAAATTTGTGGATTAACTTTGTCATCATCACTACCAAAAATAATATCATCAACATAAACTTCCAACTAATAAAATATTACCTTGACTTACCTTGATGTAGGAGGTTGATGTATGCACTTCCTAAATTCTGAAACCTACTTGTTTTGGATACTTATCCAGCCCTAAAATTCGTATACAGGAACTGTTTTAGATCATATAAAGACCTTGTTAATTTACATAGTCGGTGTTCTCGACAACTAAAATCGCCACAGTTTGTTCAATGTAGAATTCTTCTTCAAGTTCCCCATTGAGAAGAGATGATTTTACATCCAATAAAAGTACGCTTTAACATTTTGCATGCATAAGATAAAAGCAAGCGGATTGCTTCCATTACGGCAACTCAAAAATGTCTCTTCGAATCGATTCCTTCAATCTGTGCATATCCTTTACATACCAATCTAGATTTTTCCTTGTAACATGTCCATATTCAATTTATTCACGAAAGAAACCCATTTTGTGTCGATCATTCTTATTCTTTGGTCTTGGAACCAATTCCCAAATTGTCATTTTTCTCTATTTGATCAATTCTTCATCCATGACCTTATTCTAAAATTCATCCTTGTTGGCTTCTTAAAAATGGTTGGTTCAATTAGCCGGTCGAGAGTGTTAGGTGTGTTTGTTACGGTGAATGGATTTTCTTCTAGTCTCAACTCTGCATCCTTGTTTCCAATAATGCGATCTGAAGGATGATTCTTCGTACTCATTTCTAGGTGTCTTTGGAGATGCTTGTTGAACTTATATTACGCTACATTGATTCTCTTCATCTTCATCTTCCTCTTCTACTTATTTTTCATATTCTTTTGAAAGTTTGTTCCATTGATTTGTTTTTCTTCTTCCTTTGATTAGAAGTGCCTATTTCATCAATTGTTATGTTGATGTTTTCCACAGCTTTGTTTAATATTAGATTGTAACGTTTGTATGCTTTCTGTACTTAAGTAACCAACAAGTATTCCTTTGTCCACATGAGGAGTCAAACTTTCCCATTCTTCCATCTTCTCTTTGATGTAGCATTTAGCTTCCAAACACTCTGAAGTGCTTCACATTTGATGGTCTTCTTTCCATGGCTTCGTGGGGAGTTTTATCGGTGGTGTTTGAGGCATTACTCTATTTTGAATGTGAACTTTTGTATGCTGCCTGTCCAAACTATATCGTCAACTTTGAATCCATTATCATTGTTTGATCATTTCTTGTATTTTCCTTTTCTTTCTTTCAACAACCCATTCCGTTGAGGTGTCTGAGACACAAAAGAATTTCCTTTTATTCCATGATTGTTGCGGTAGTCCATAGAATTCATTTGAGGTGAATTCTCCTCCATTATCCGATCTTAATCATTTGATTCTTGAATCCATCTCATTTTCGAAGCCATTTCCTTGTAGATATTGAAGTTTCAAAAGCTTGACTTGTTCTTGAAATCAAACTTAAGTCATTATTGTATAATCATCAACTAATAACATAAAATATATCTCACCTAGAATTTACGTTGGTCCAGCCTAGATCAATATGCACAATTTCAATGGTTTTGTTGTTGAGAATATATTTCTTTTGATTTGAGCATGGTCTTTGTTTGTTTTTTTCCTTGTTGGAAATGCTTGCATAAAGTGTTGGTTGGTTTTGCATTGATGCGGGGAATTTCTCTGACTAATTCTCTTTGTTGACTTTTGAAAGGTTATCAAAATGTATGTGACCCATTCTTTTTATTGCCATGGCCAACTTTCATCTTCCCTTTCTAGACAACACTTTTCATTACAATTTCCAATTTAAGCTTAACACGTATACATGTTGCTTGATGTTCTTGCATTTGTGAACAATTTCCATGGCTTAACTTTCTTATCTCACTTTTATTGAATCAAAAGTAAACTTTATGACCTTGGTCACACATTTTGACTCACACTTAAAAGATTATGTTTCATATCTTCTACTAGTAGAACATTTTCTTCCTTTTCATTCTTGTTAGTCGGATTGTGCATTTTTCAATGATTTTGGATGAATCATCATTTTCTGAAGAGGCCAGTCCATCTCTTTCCTTTTGTAATGTAAGCGTGTCTCTATCACCTCATGTGTTTTGAACATCCACTTTGTCAGCTTATACCAACCACATTTCTTTTGTTTAGCTTGTAGGTGACTATGCATTCTTCAATGCTATATTGATCTTTCTCTTTCTTATCCATGTCATTTTTAAGTGTTCTTGTTTGTGACTCTATTGAGGTTCTTTATGAGGGATTGTCATTTTGCAATTTTGGCCATGTGTCCAAAGATTGTTACATTTGTAGCATTCCATGATTGATCAAGATTCAAACCCTATTGCTTTTTCTTTCTGTTTCACTAGGTCTTATTGAATAACCCCTTGTGTATGGCTCTCAAGTAGTTATTTTTCATGTTGTTATCTCTACAATTCTGATTATGTCCAAAATTAGTATATGCATAACATAAACTAAAAATATAGTTTGATATCACGGTAGTTGAAGATATTATGAAAGGAGGTGCTCTGATAAATCATTCTTCTTGTTGTTGCCTGCCTATTTGTTGTTGATTCTAAATCACGAATCTTCTCATTGGAGGAGTGTCCTGTAATCTTCCTTGTATATATTTTTATCCCTTTGATTGTTTCTACATGAATTTTTGGATTTGTTTCTTGATCTATTGTTTTAGAGCTTGATCAATTTTTTTAATGCGATTGTATCTAGTCCGGACTTGTCAATATGAGAGTTGTTGTCGATAATGTCATCGAGAACTTTTGAGCTATTATGCATATTTTTCTTTTGAATATCCTTTCTCGGTGTGACAATCTTTGCTTCGAGGTTTCCAATGATCTGTCCTTTCCTTCCAGTTGTTCTTTGAGTTCTTCTTGAACTCTTTTATCGCTACCTTCTATTTGACTCTTCAATTTTGTGATCATTTGTTCTAGTTCATGAGAATTGTCAACTTTTTCTTATCCAAATCTACTTGTAGTTTCTTATTTTCTTCTTTTCGTCTTCTGTTAACTTCCATGGCACTCATTAATTCTTCTGAGAAGTCAAAATTTTGCCTCTTCAATTTCTTCTTCATATGCTTCTTCATATTCTTCTTGGTCTTCTTTATGGAGTCTTCTACTACCAAGATAAAACTCTCCCTGTTTCACTATCGACTTCATCTTCATCGATGATGAGATGTGTCTTCTTTAGTGCAAATGTTTTTTTCTTGAAAACTTTCTCTCTGGTTCTTTACCTTTATATGTTTGTCTTCCTTTGGGTAATCTTCATCATTCTCTTTTTTTCTTATGAGAATTTGTTAGCAAAATGAATAATACCATCACAATTAAAAAGAAATTAAAGGAGTCTTACCTCTATACCCTCGTTGGACATTGTTTAGTCTTTTGATGAAGTTGGCCACTTCTTCATCATCTTCGAAGATTTTGTCGTTGTTGTTGCTATATTCTTCTTGTTCCTTTTCTTTTTTCTTTGATCTTTTGGATGCTTTGAAGGATTCTTCTTTTATGCGGATTTTCGTTAGGTTCTCATTTCATGTTGTGAATATTCCATCACCGGTTAGGTCAATATTGAGTTCAAATCCGATCTTCTTCTAGTGTTGTTGATATCTTAGGGGTCAATCTCATAAGAAGAGATCTTAATACCTTTTGAACAATTACATATTCTTGATTTCTTCTCTCAATCCTATGATTGCATTCCTTTTTTCATCGACTCGTAAGAAGTAGGTTGATATCTTTAATACTTCCTTAATTTTTAGTTGTTGAGCCGGAAGCCTCGTAAAAGTTTGAATCTTTGTTGCTTTGATTTTGAATCTCCTTCATAAATATTTAGAAGGTTGTCCCAAATCTCTTTATCAAATTTACAATGTGCAACTTTTGGTGAATACTATATCACTAAAGACCATTCAAAAGTGCATTTTTCTTTGGAATAATTCTCATCGAGCTTCACTACTTTGTCATTTGTTGGTGGAACTGTTGGGGTCGTGTATCCATCTACAATTGATTGCCAAACTTGAAATCCCAGTACTGTATATATGTATTCATCCTTATGCTCCAAAAAGCATACTTATGTCCATCAAGCGTGGTATTCCATTTTTATCACGAGTTGGTACTCTCCATGATCTACCTTTTCGATGGTTAAACTGATTTCTGGAACCTACTCGATACCAATTGTTGTTGGATTACTAAGGGGGTGAATCGGTAATAGCGTAATTATAATCATTTTCTTCATATGTTATATCAATGTAGGATTATCAAATAATGAGCGATGAAATAAACAATCACACATACACAATACATAGTGTTTTTATGTAAAACTAAGTAGGAGAAAACAATGGAATGCTTTTTCTTATATGTGATGAATAATTACATTTATTGGAAGCACCAACTTTCTTTATTTTCCAAGCTGCCAACTAGAAGGAGGCTCCAACCCCTAATATGTATTCTCGAGGAGACAACCTGAGAGAAGATCCAACTCCCAATTCTTTGGCTACAACCAAAGGAGGCTACAACCCCATGTTCTCGACTGCAACCTGAAGGTGGCCACAACCACTTGTCCTTGCTCCATCCTTCCACCACGAAGTAGAAGTAGATTGGTAAGAGCAATGTTTACTATAGCGTGAGATATACCGTTGTAAACTTTGTACCAATAAATCTGAACCGTGCATCGAAAAACTGTACCTCAACTTTATGTCAACACGTACCATAGAAAGCAAGGATTACATCAACCATGCACCAACTTTGTACCAAACAACTACGATTATCAACTTTGCCATAAACAAGTGCATTCAATATGTACCAAGTATGTACCAATCATGTGTCAACTACTCATCCAATATGACTCGTCAATATGTACCAATGTCATCAATTATACACCTCATATGTGCCAACTCGTAATACTTGTCTCAACCATGTACTCAATATGTACCTCGACCAAAATCCCCTCATAAATTTCATCATCCAAATCTGATTTGTAGCTCGTAATAGACTTGGTGTATATCATAATCACACTCCTACAAACCTTCCTTAACAATATGTAGCATTTTCATCAAAATTT
Source organism: Picea sitchensis (assembly GCA_010110895.2). Lineage (NCBI taxonomy): Eukaryota > Viridiplantae > Streptophyta > Pinopsida > Pinales > Pinaceae > Picea > Picea sitchensis. Next base: position 3,856 of record SNQJ01S0171133.1, on the reverse strand, counting down.
TGTTTAGTCTCACATGCTAGTTTTGGATTAGTCAGCAACCTAACTGAAGTAATCATAACTTTGAAATTTTAAATGTATAAAGCTCTGAAACTAATATACAATGTTCTTCTATGTGTTTTATGAAATTATTCGAGGTTTCACTACTTGGAACCTCTCGAGAAGAGTTATAGAAAAATGGCATACCTTGTTGAATTGAGTTATTCTAGAGGCGACCTTGTGAGAATTCCCCACAAAACTATTCATTGGTGTTGATCTGAAAACTATTAAATAATATATCTGGTACCCTAACCAACACATTTGGTCTCACTTAATTTGGTCTGTTGTTATGAATAAGTTATGACATTTTACGAGAAACACTTGTTTTGACTAGTTTAGGGACTAGACACAAACCCTATTTTCCATGGAGTGTAATTCCCAAAATACAATGACCCACAAGCTTAATTTTTACCAAATATACTTGGCTATTTTTTCTCAATTTACTAGTAATTTCCACGGTCTAAATCATTATATAAAAAAGTTATAGCGAAATGGTGAAATGACATAAGCTAACATACAGCAAAGCATTATCAAAAGAATTTATTCTTTCTTGCATTTTGGCTATTTTCTTCACCTTCCCTCAAAAATTTGGCTTTGATATTCTTGGTTACCTTAGACCCCTATGGATATTCAATATGCTCAAAGTGTGATTAAAAGAGCTGAGAGTCTTGCCTCTTATTTATATACTCTCCAAGTAGCTTCCTTAAAACATCTTCTGAGTCCACTTGGCCCACTTTCCTTATTTTAGGGTTAACCCACTTCTAAGTTTTCTCCATTAAATTTTATTATTGAAAATAATTTATTTTGCATTCACCTTGAATTATAATCCAATCATCACTTCCTTTATTATTTACCTTTTAAAATATATTAAACCACTTTTGACTACTTTGACCTTTTGGGGCTTCTAGATGACATATGGTCCTCCAACTTAAGTAAAAACCATAACTCTCAAACCGTGAAAAGGGAATTATGTGACATTCCATACCACTAGAAATTGAATGACATGTACTATCCATCTAGAATAGAATTACCTTCAAATATAGAAAAAATCATACCATTATCCATCAAACAAACTTGGGTCCATTACCCAAACACGGGTTCTCCAAATTCACATGGGTCGCTAACTCTCTAGCGTGAGGAGTTATGTGAGATTTTTACATACCACTAGAAATGGAATGACTAAGAACTATCCATCTGGGATAGTTTCACTGACAAAGTCATTGTCCTTCATCTCATTATTGGGAATTAAGCATGTGTTCTCTTACTCCCTGAAGTGTCTTCCCATGATGGCTTTCCTTGTTGGAATATTGGTTGTTATCATTGATGTCAACCCTAGTCATGGAGTTTTGGACCACAAGATTGATGAGGTATTTGGACATGAAGGAAAATGCACATCGCAGATACAATACCATGAGTGGACAGTATACATCATGTTGTTTACGGTGGTATGTGTCACATCCGCGTGGATCCTCATTGTTGAGGAGAAATGAATTTTTGTGAATGACAAAGTGAATTGAAGAAGCAAGTACATGTAGGTCTGAAGATAATTAAGAAAAGAATTACAAAATAAGAAGTGTCGAATTAGGCCCCTAATGTTAAAAGTGACATAAATGGTATAAATAAACATCATTATACATTCATTTGATACAAGTTGAGCTAGGAGGAAATAAGAAGAAGAAGAATTTTGAAAAGTTTCAAAGAAAGGGAGGATGGAGTCTTTGGTGATGTGTTCTAAGGTATGTTATTTTCAGGTCATCTTACCATTTTGTTCTATAAAATTCTAGAATGATTTAGATGGGTGAAATCACTATGGTATTTAGAATACATATCCAGGTACCTCACGGTAAAAATTTTCAACTCTTGATTCACTATAATTATAGAGATACATCTATGGAAGATAGGGTTTGTGACAAGTCTTGAAGCTAGTCAATAAACATCGTTCTTGATTAAAAGCAGTCATATAACTTATTCATAGAAAATTTAAATGAAGTGGGACAAATTTCATTGGAAATAGTACGAACAGTATTTTCTTGTGTGTGAGAGTTTCAATTGGATGTTAATTATTGAGCATGAGACGTGCATTGCAAGTTCACTCGAATAGACGGGGGAGTGAATAGAGTCTACCATTATTTCTATAACCTCTTTTAGGGAGGATTCAAAAGAGTGGAAATTGGAGGAGTTTCGAGAATACATTAAAGGAGTAATATTATCTACAAAATGGGAGTACTCAAGAATTGAAAAGTGCGACGAAATTCAAAGTCTCAAGAAGCATTATCGAGTTCTATCTTGTGATGATTGGTTGATGGTGATATTGATTTAATGTAAAGTTTATTATCTCTCATATATTATTGTATGGAAGGAAGGGCAAGGATGAAGAGTTCAAATATCTCTTGATATTGGAGGGATTTTATCTTCCTCTTGGAGTTTATCCCTCCCTTTACATTTATTGGAGGATTGTATCTTCCTCTTGGAGGTTTATCCCTCCCTTTACATTTGGAAGCTGTAGCTACCTTTGGAAGTCATTACTTCCCTTGAACAATAACTATTGATTATTTCTCATATATTGTGCATGGTGTATTGGTGTAACTCATTTCTCATTTCTCATTGGATATAGTTGAATGGTTTAAGTATAAGTTTAAAAAGGTTTTAAATTGTACTTGATACTGATTCACCCCCCTCTTAGTATCAAGAATGAGTATCAGAGAAGGTTGCCTTCAGAACAATTTAACCACTGGAAGGAAAATCCTGAGCAGAGATGGATGACCATGAGCACATTTCAAATGGGATTCAAAAATTTGATGGAAGAAATTATGCATACTGGAGTGAGAGTGAAAACTTGCCTAATGACTTTGGGAGTAGACATTTGGTAGTCAGTTGTAAATGGCTATGTAATCCCAAATAATACTCCAACTGATCCAAATGAGAAGAAGCTTATGAGTTGTAATTCAAAAGCCAGACATGTTATTCTAGCAGCATTGGCACCAACCATTGCTAGCAAAGTGATGGGATGCATCATTGGTAAAGAGGTATGGGACAAACTCAAGAATATCTACGAAGGTGATCCAAAAGTTAAGTAGGTCAAGCTTCAACGACATAGAGAAGAATTTGAAAATTTGAAGATGAATGAAAAGGAAGATATTGCAACCTATATTCTTAGAGTTGATGAAGTTGTTAATGCTATCAAAGGATTAGGTGAAGAGCTCGATGAATCGTTGTTTGTACAAAAAGTGTTGAGATCACTTCTCTTGAAGTATGATGCTAAGGTCTTCGCCATTGAAGAAACTAGGGACTTGACCAAAATGACAATGGATGAATTACATGGGACTCTTATGGCATATGAAATGAGAACATGTACAAAAAGTGACCAAACAAACAATGAAGCAGCCTTTAAAGCCATAAAGAAGACAAAAGACAATGATAACGACTTTGATGAAGAAATAGCAAATTTCTTAAGAAGGTTCCAGAAAGAAAGTGGAAGATACAAAGATAAGTTTCCTCTCAAATGCTTTAATTGTGGTAGAATAGGACATATTGTTGAAAACTGTTACTATAAAAAGAGAAGTCTCAACAATAAAAAGAGCTTCTACTCCAAGGATGATGACATCTCCTCAGATGAGAGTGATGAAGAAGATAATGATGGAGGAGAAGTCCTCTTCATAACCTAAGAAACCCAGGACGATGATCATAAGAATTCTAAAGAAGAATAAATCATTTGTGAAGAAGATTCAGATGAAGAAACCAACCTTGATTCCTTTTGGGGATACAAAGAAAATGCAGAGAGTGAACAAGAAGATGAGAATCTTGAAAAGTTGAAGCATGT
>SNQJ01S0171132.1:9669-30220 GCA_010110895.2 Picea sitchensis | reverse complement strand
ATGTATTCCCATGATTGTCAGTGAGAGAACTTTCCATTAAGGCATGCAAGCCTCTAGGTACTAAAAATGGACTCTAGTCTATATCCCAGATAAGGTGTTGAGGTTGATGGGGCAAGACTTGTTGAAAGGTGGGCCTTAAGGAATCCCACATCAGTCAACACGAGTTCAGATAAAAAGAGTGGTAGGACTATAAATGAAAAGACCTCACGATCAAGCATTGTGGATTAGCAGAGTAAGGAAAACAAGGCAATGCAATCATGGAAAAGGGAGTTTGTTTTATTCAAAAGGAAAACTTGAAAGGAAAANAAAATGAACTAAAAAAAAAAAAGATAAAGGAAATGATGTATGCTACTCAGAAAAATAGGTGTGTGGAATCATGAAAGTTAAGGCAATGGAAGATGGTTTCAACACAAGAATGATTTATCGACTTTGAAGGAGAAATGGGACAGTGTTACAGCATGAAATTGGCAAAATGCAGAAATACGGGTATCACAACATGGTGTATCAGCATGTTCATTGTGTAACATCAAACATCAAGATGCACAAAAAGTTGTTGTGTATCAGCAAATTGCTTCTGCGTATCAGCAAACGACTACTGTGTAACATCAAATGTTATGATGTGTAACAACTTCTATTGAGTAACAAATCCTTCAAGATATCTAGCAAACATGGTTTTCTAAAAAAAATGTTGTGATTCATGAAAATCACTGCAGCACGGGATGTGCTCGGCTGTGAACCTGAAAAGCTTAGTACAAATTTCTGCATAAAACTGTGAGATTTGTGAAAAACATATCATGCAAAAATAAATGCAAATGCAACAAATCAAGGAAATAAACTGTGTTTTTATACATGTTGCCTTTGCATACTTATTTTTCTTAGTTGTATCAAATATGCATAATAACCAGTTGCTGATAATTGTCACTAAAGTCCTTGAATGCTGCCTGTCAAATTTACCCAAGAAATTAGTCAAGCTGCTCCATTGATTTTAATTGTTTTTCTACATAATCATGAATAATTAGAGCATATACAATTGTCGATCCAGTAAGCGAACATAGTAGTTGATCTTGTAATACAATGCCTACAAAAACACGCTAATCATAATGTGCATGGTGGTACGATAAATGGCAACATAACCCCCAATTTCCCACAAAAATCTTCTATGCTCTGCGTGAGGATGAGATGGAGATCCATATTGTGATTTCGACACTTGAACAAGGTGTCTTATCGAAAGTTCTATACATATCGATGACTCGTATATAACTAACAAAATCGGAGGCATCAAAATTTTGGGTGTTTGCCAGCCTAGATTTTCCTTCCATATTACATCTTTGACCTGGAATTGGTTAATCGAAACACTCTTTCCGAACTCCTTTGTCTTAGAGAAATATCCAAGACCAAAACTGTAGGGACATTGTTATAACGTATTAGATCTCAAATAATCATATGAAATATATTAATGGAGAGTTCATGACCTTTTGATATTCATGTCAATTGCAGCGAATCTAGATTTTGTAAACCGGTGAAGACAAGGAAAAAGTGTGTCACTTGCAGTCGCATGCCAGGTGCCAAGGCAAGTATTATATGGCCGTTATGTTGGCTTCAAATGGTCGAGAGAAATAATAGTAAACCCGTAGCATATCCAATATTTGTTTTGAAAAAGTTCAACGAACTTGTAGTTCGAAACCTGCGTCAATCATGTGATCTGCTTCGTCCAGAACAACAAGTTACATTGATTCTTTACAACATATTTTCTTTCAAGATAGTCAAGCAGACGCCCAGGTATCGATATTACAATTTCACATCCCTGGCGCAATATGACTCCTTTGTCTTCAAGGGACTAACCTCCATTAATCGTAACAACCCCAATATCTAAATAATGAGAAAATTTAATAGTTTCCTCTTCTCGATTGCTCATAGAAATGACGGGGATAAATAAAATGCAAGCTCTCCCTATCAGATTTCAAAAGTAATTCAGAGGGTATGTTATGACTCATTTCTCCAATAGCTTTCTGAATATGTATTCCCATGTCAAGAGTGTTCTATAGACTCCAACATCAAAAGTTGATTGGTCCTCAATGGGGAGACATAAAAATGAAGCTCGGGGCAGATGGGGAGGCATCGATCCTGTGGATCTCCTACCTGTATCCATCATTTCTCGCTATGAGTCAGTAGCCATAGGGTTGTTTCATTTTTATGCCCCATGCTCTAACATCCATGAGCTCATTCAATGAATCAAGAAAGAGTTCTTTCACACATTATGTCAAAGTGTTTCATTGATTTAAAAAGTGCTAAAACTACCTGTGACTAAAGCCTATACTGCCCCTTAAAATAAATATCACAGTTCGATAAATCGGGTAATTGAGTCAATCAAAAAGCACCCGAAGCAAACAAGGTTATGACACAGGAGGAATTCATAGAGTAAAAGTAAAGCATACAAATCCAATAGTAGGAATGCCCATGCCTTTTTTCTCTACATTGAGAGTCCCCTGGCAAGCTGGCCTGTTGTGCCTTGCATCCTGTGAAGACTGAACAGGGTCAACTGATTTAGCATCATACATAGCATCGACATTGTCTTTTGGTATTCCATCCAATGTAATAGCTGTCTCAGAGTCTGACCTTGATGTCTACTGAGTCTTTCTTGTCCAAATCTTGTAGTTATTCCCAGAAGAAGAGGGTCGTCGAGCCATGGATTTTTGATTATAACAAAACCTCTTCCCTGATATTGAGTTTGAAATGGTGACTCCACCTGAAGAGACTTGCTGAGCGTTTTTTTTTTACAGTGAAGAGCCAACAGAAGTCACACCACTTCCCAGTGGAATTATTCATCTTTGCTTTACCCTTCTTGTCTCATGTCTTAGATTGGTTGTCTAGAGGTTGTTGGTTAGGTCTGTCTTTACCGTTCTTTGGTTGTTGCATATTTGCAGACCTGAATTCCCATTTGTTTTGGTGCCAAAATTTTTGCTCGATTTTGAAAATATATCAATAGGAACCTCCCAATGATGAGATGTTTAGGAAATCCATTTCGGTTTGGATGTACCTATGGAGAGCCCCATGGTATTTCAAAACCAGATGATACTCAGATTCTTTGATAGCCAGCTTGGTGCACAAAGTATGGAAAGTATTTGTGAACTCTGACACTGTTTGGATATTCTCTTTCCGTAGTGTGTTCCATCTCATGTACTGGTCTTCATAGTTATCAACATGATAATAATGTTCTTTGAACGTATCCACAAAAAAATACCAAGTGGGATCGACCCCATATATTTCAGATTCCTCTGTGGAATGTTGCTCCCAGTAAGTTTCCCACTAATGTTTGACATGGGGGAGAGCCTTGAGGAGTGTGAAGGTGATCTTTTCCCTGTCGAAAATATTTTGAACAAAGAAATAACCTTCTAATAGATTTAACCATTTTTCTAGGGCATCTACATATATCTGACCTTCAAATATGGGAATATCAAAATTAACTTGTACCTTGAAGGGAGAGGTTCCTAAAAAATGTTCATTGGATGAAGATGTGCCTGTTTATATCAACATACATTGAAGGATGTGTGAAAAATTCTCCATCATTTCATCCCTCTATTGTGTGAGATCTTGCTCAAACAACATATTAATAAAATCTTCTGCTCCACTATTTTTCTTTTCTGCCGCCATCGAGGGTTTCTTGGGTGTGAGAGAGTGATTTTCCTCAAGAGAGACAAGCTAGAGACCCACCTGGATATACTCGGACGTTGTCGGGGACATGCGCAAAAAAATGATCAAGAGCAACCTACTCTAATACCACTGATCCAGATTATTTTTGGAACGAAATGAAAGTAGAGAAATTACAATGAAGTACTCATGAAAATGGCTAGAAACATAGAAATACAACAATACTTGATTTCTATTAATGAAAGAATTGTAAAGAGACTGTAAAAATACAGAGTGCAATACTCACTAGAATGGTGACAACTTTATCTCTGAGAAGAGATGTGATGGCCACACTCATTCACCAGAAGATGATTACAATGAGACCCCGAAGGCCTTTTTATGATATACATGAATGCCAAAACCCTAGACATACAAAAACCTAACCCTAGGAGATGAAATGCCAAAAGTCATGTGGGCCCCGTTTGGGTAAGTTAGTACATTAAATTCCTGGTGTTGTAACTTTTGCATACAATCTCTGTTTTAGGTGTGTGATATCTCGTTGGAAAGATCTTTTAGAGAACTACGCATCATGTCATCAAACTCTAACTCTGTTTACAGTTTGACTATGGCGAGCCAAAAAAACATTGTTTATTGCCTCAAAATGACCCTGGAAGTACAAAATGATGTGTTGACATGAAAACATACAAAATAAGCCAATTGGATTAGGTGGGAGGCCACCAGTATCCACCTGGAAGATATGTAGGGATTCATACAACCCCAAAAGTGTAGAACCCACAATTACAAAGAAGTACAAAAGAACACACTAAACTAAAAACTAACAAGTGGAGCCAGTTGGAACAGGTGGGTGGCCACCAATATCCACTTGGATCAATCCTCCCCCCTTAGGAAGAAATAGTCTCTATTTCTTTGAGTGCCCATAGAAGAAAGATTTTTTTTTTTTGAATCTGAAGCTTGGTGAGATGCGTGCCTTATTGGAGAAGTTGTGATTATTGACTCGTGGAAGACTGTCACAAACCTGTTGTTGGAGGGCTTGGATCTGTTCCACCAACCTGTTGTCTTTGGGTTTGATGGGGCATTGTGTAGGCACCATTGCAGTTGAAGAAACAATATCTTCTTTCTCTTCGACAATCTGTTTTTTTTGGATAGAAGGTTTTGAGGCTGTAGTGGTTGTAGTGGTATTTTGTGCATCCTTTGAATAGACTGTGAATAGGATAAATTTTGCAGTATGAGAGATTACCTTCCAACACTGTTTTGGTGGAGTAGTAGTCAAAAATACCTATGGTATCTTATAGAGATGACATCCCAGAGTAATAATTACACTATGGGGTCTATATTCATAGACAACATGGTGTTTCCACATATATGGTTGGCCCAAAACAACATCACATACATCAAGAGGGGAACCATCACACACTACCCCATCCTTGAAGGTATGGATTTCATAAGACATGCGACACTATTGGCTGACACAAATATCTCATCCCTGGTGAAGCCACCCAATTTTGTATGGCTGCGGGTGTGGTGTTGTCAAAAACCCCAATTGTTTGATGACCTTAGCTGAGATGAGGTTATTTTGGATTCTTTTATCAACAATGAAAAGCAATGGGGTCCCCTTCACCCATATTTGTGAATGGTAGAGGTGCTCCCCCTCTTCAGGATCTACTGGTTCTTCTAGTTGAATTGTTGTGGTCGTGACAATAGAAGTGGGGTCTACGTCGATGATCTCTGTTTTTTCAATATTTTCTGGATCGGATTCCAAATCATGGTTTGAATTTGTGTCTTTGACCTCGACCACCAATGAATGTTTTGAAAGACATTCATTGGTGTTGTTCCAGGGGATTTTGTGGAAGTCTAGAGGCTGTTGGTTAGGGCCATCTTTACCGTACTTTGGTTGTTGCATATTTGTAGACCTGAATTCCCATTTGTTCTGGTGCCTAAATTTCTTCTCGATTTTGATAACATATCGATAGGAATATCCCAATGATGAGATTTTTAGGAAATCCATTTCGGTTTGGATGTATCTATGTAGGGCCCCAAAGTATTTCAGAACCAGATGCTACTCAGAGTCTTTGATACCCATATTGATGTGCAAAGTATGGAAAGTATTTGTGAACTCTGACATGGTTTGGCTCTTCTCTTGCCGCAATGTGGTCCATCTCATGTACTAGTATTCATATTTATCAACAGGATAATACTATTCTTTGACCACATCCACAAAAAAATCCCAAGTGGGTTAGGCCCCATATATTCCAAATTCCTCTGTGGAATGTTTCTCACAGTAATTTTCCCACCAATGTTTGACATGGGGGAGATCCTTGAGAAGTGCAAAGGTGATCTTTTCCTCGTCGGAAAAATTTTGAATAGAGAAATAGCCTTCTAATAGATTTAACCATTTTTCTAGGGCATATGCATCTATATGAACTTCAAATATGGGAATATCAAAATTAAATTGTACCTTGAAGGGAGAGGTTCTTCAAAAATGGCTGCTTGATGAAGATGCACCTGTTGCTATTGATAGGCATTGAAGGATGTGTGAAATATTCTCCATCATTTCGTCCCTCTGTCGTGCGAGAGCTTGCTCAAGCAACAGGTTAATAGAATATTATGCTCCACCTTTTTTCTTTTCTTCCTCCATCGAGGGTTTCTTGTGCATGCAAGAGTGATTGTCCTCAAGAGAGATAAGCTTGAGACCAAACTGGCTATACTCGGACCTCGTCGGGGACATGTGCAAAAAAAATGATCAAGAGCATCCTACTCTAATACCACTGATCCAGATTATTTTTGGAACAAAATGAAAGCAAATAAATTAAAATGAAGTACTCATGAAAATTGCCAGAAACAAATAAATACAACAATACTTGATTTTTATTAATGAAAGAATTGTAAATAGGCTGTAAAAATACAGAGTGCAAGACTTACTATAATGGTGGAAACTTTATCTCTGAGAATAGATGTGAAAATTATGCTCATTCGCTAGAAGATGATTACAATGAGAATCTAAAGGCCTTTTTATGATAAACATAATGCCAAAAGCATAGACATCCAAAAACCTAACCCCAGGAGATAAAACGCCAAAATTCATGTGGGCCCTGTTTGGGTAAGTTAGTACATTAACTTCCTAGGGTTGTAACTTTTGCATACAATCTCCGTTTTAGGTACGTGAAAGCCCATTGGAAATGTCTTTTCGAGAACTATGCATTACGCCATCAAAATTTGACTCCGTCTACATTTTTACTATGGAGAGCCAAAAAAACACTGTTTAGAGCCTCAAAACGGCCCTGGAAGTACAACAAGATGTGATAACATCAAAACATAGAAAATAATCCAGTTGGATTAGGTGGGAGACCACCAATCTCCACCTGGAAGATGTGTAGGGATTCAGACAACCCTGGAAGTGTAGAATCCACGATTAAAAAGAAGTACAAAAGAACGTGTTGAACTAAAAACTGACAAGAGAAGCTAGCTGGAGCAAGTGGGTGGCCACCAATATCCACCTAGATCAAATTCCTCATTCAATGCTGCAATTTTCTTATTCAATAAGTGTGTTCCTTGATCACTGAGTAATATGCATGGACATCCAAATCGTGTGACTACATTCTCAAATAGAAACCTTGCCTTAGTATCTGCAGTGTATTCTATGAATGGTGCTTCTTTTTCCCATATGGTCAAATAATTCATCATAGTGATTATGTACCTCTCTCCTGATCTTCTTGCTGATGGGTTGATTGGCCCCACAAAGTGTATTTCCCATTTATCAAACGCTTACAACGTAACCAGTGGGTACAAATGCATTTCATCCCTCCTAAATGACTTTCACACCCTTTGAAAAACATCACATGCCTGATAGTATTCTTTAACATCCTTATGAAGTGTGGACTATTGATTTTTTGTCTTAACCAGTTAACTTCTCTTCTTGGTCTCCCTGGCTCTAGTTTATTATAATTACTTATAAAGCATTCTATGCTCTTTATTCTATCTCTAGTTATTCTCATTATTGAAAAGAGAGGATATCAATACTTAAAGTAGCCTCTGATTTATGACATGCTGGGTCTTGGCCTAATAGGGATAGATGTCAAAGATTCTTTTTTGTTACTGAAATAAGGCCTCATTGTTGAGAAAATTTTTACCTTTGAAAAAGGAGTTGTCGTCACAACCACCACTATATTAGTGTTCTTTTACTTTTAACCATTAACACAATAAATTCATATAAAGGATCACTGAAAGAATAACATCCACTACATACACAAGATTTACACTGGGAAAACCCTCTAGGGGAAAAACCCAACAAACTTCCTCAATATAGATTCTCCAACCAATAAACATGCCTCTCTCCAAGAGAGAACTAACAAAGAAAAATATCCTTCCTCGAACCCTTGAATAGGGAAGAGTAGTGCACCACTTAACCAATATATATCCAAGAGATATACCAAAACCCTCCACTGAGTCATCCCCTAGTTGCAGTAGTGTCTCCCTCTCAAACTTGCACACTTTTCCTCTTGGATGCAGAGCTTGTGAGTGAGTGTGTACAAATGAGGAACCAACCTCCTTATAAATAGTAGTTTTGCCAACCTAAAATTAGGTCTAGGCTGACCTGTCATTTTACCCTTTTATTTTGCATTTTACATGTCAAGGCACAATAGGGTTGACTTTTACAAAGGCTTAATAGGGTCATCTTAAGAAATATAATATAATAATATTCTTTAGGGTTTTTTCTTGGTCAAGTACAATAAGAATATCTTTCGAAGCTACTCAAAATCCAACACTCCCTCTTATCAAGAAAGGTATTCTTCTCATCATGATCATCATCACTGCTTCCATGCTTTTGTACACTTGGCCATTTCCTTATTGTCAATCACAGATCTATATATCATAAGAGGTTTTGCACTTTCACCAACCTTTCATACTAGAGCAACATACCAGCCTGCGTTGGAGTACCAACCTTCTCTAGGGTATCATTCCAGCTTGCATTGGATTTACCAACCTGTGATAGGGTAGCATATCAGCTTGGATTGGGGTTAGCAACCTGCGCCGGGGTAGCGTACTAGCTTGCATTGGGGTTACTAACCTGCGCTGAGGTAGCATACCGACTTGCTTTGGGGTTACCAAACTATGCTAGGGTAGCGTACCAACGTACGTTGGGGTTACCATCCTGCACTGGGGTAGTGTACCAGCCTACGTTGGGGTTAACAACCTGCACTGGAGTAGCATAACAACCTGCGTTGGGGTAGCGTACCAACCAATGTTAGGTTTACCAACCTATGTTGGGGTAGTGTACCGACCTGCATTGGGGTAGAAAGCCAACCTGCATTGGGGTTACCAACCTACACTGGGGTAGTGTACCAGCCTGTGTTGGGGTTACCAACCTGCGTTGGGGTAGCATACTAGCTTGCGTTGGGGTTACTAACCTGCATTGGGGTAGTGTACCAAACTACTTCGAGGTTACCAAACTGCGCTGGGGTAGCTTCCTATATGGGGGATCTCATCACTTCCATCTTCTAGGGAACACATTACTTCCCACTACTGGGAAACACATCGCTTCCCACTACTAGGCAACACATCACTCCCTCTCATGAGGGAAAATCCTTCTGGACCATATCAAGCTTGTCTCTGAAATACTCGATCGTTACTCTCGACAGAGGCTTAGTCAACACATATGCTACCCACTCGTCACAAGGAACATACTGGAGATTCATTTCTCCCTTATGTACCATGTCACAGACAAAATGGTACTTGGTCTCGATATTATTGGATCTTTCATGACATACTGGGTTCTATGACAACCTTATGCAACTCTGGTTGTCACAAAAGGTATAGGTCTCCTTCGACTCAATATCAAAACAATCTTGCAATCAATCTTTTGAAGCCACACTTCTTCACCACAAGTTGACTATGTTTTCACATACAAGTTTTCTTCCTATTGAGCCATGAGATTACAAGTGATCCCAAACTGAAACAAAATCTGGATGTACTTTTCCGGTTTGGAGCAATGCTTTCCTAATTTGAATCTGTGTAGCCCTTACTAAATTCTGAGAGTAGCTCCTCCACTCCATCATGATGACTGATCCATTTTCTCCCCCTGAATCTCATAATGCATCGACTTCTTTTAATGGATCATGGTTGTTCTATATATACTTCTTCTGATTACTGGAGCAAGTGTCTCGTCATAGTCTTCTCCCTCTTGCTGGGAGAATCCTCTAGACACATATTATGATTTTCACATCTCTATGAATGGTCCTAGGGAGGCTTCTCCTCCTTACTAGATCGTGAGGGATAACTCCCTCTGAATTCTAGCTCCTTCTGAGCTGGTACTTGGTGGGGCCTCCTGCCTCACCATGGGTGGAGCCATCTCCTCCTCATGATATGGCTTTCCAATGCTATATGGATTTGCATATTTCAAAGTGTCATGGGACCATGCTGGTCTCTTCTTGGTTACTACAATGATTATGGGTAGGCCCTTCTGGCTCTACTAACTCTTCTTGATGATCTGAAGAGTGATTGAATGCACTGGACAAATTTGTTCGGTCATCTTTGGAGCCTTATACTCCTTTAAATAAATCTCTATATGTGATACTTTGTATCTCACAAAAGTACCCTTCTTCATCTTCTTCTTCTTTGGTACATGGATGTATACGATCATGTATAAAAATTATTATCTGGATAGTCTACTCCATGTATCAAACTAGAGATCATCTAATATGTTGTCTCCTGCAACCATCACTATATCTTCCCTCAAGGTTATCACCTGTGACCTAGCTGGAACAAGAACAAAAAGGGAGAAATAATAGACGAGAATACTAATCTTTGTAATAATAATATAAACAATAGTGAGAATAATCGTCACAGTAGCTCCTTCAGAGCTATTACTTGTGACCTGCTTGAAACAAGAGTCAAAAACAAAAATACAATAACAAGGAATGGAACGCCACTCTTCTAGTGTTATGATCAATCATTCCTCCATGGTAACCTGCCCAAAACAAGAAAACAAGAACCAAAACTAGAATAGCATTTTCATAAGAATATATCTATGTCAGCAAGAATAAAATATAATCTCGTGGTAATAATCATATTATTTACCAAGGTGACCCTTCTGGAAGCAAACCAAGAAGTATCTCCTAGAGGAGATGTTAGTTCATCTTGTAAAAAATTACTAGCATTGATATGCTGCCAAGTATTCATTGTTTCTAGTAGTAATAGAACCTTTCAAGGATTGTTGTCACAACTAGTAATGTAGCAATTATCAAACTTGATATGTGAAAATTTGAAAACTTATTAATTTAATTAATCAAACTTGGAACTTGGAGTATTATCTTAAAGAAAGAGTGTTGTTGATTTTCTTCCGAGTATCCTTCACTCAAGATGACAAGTATTCTCTTCAACCTGTCCCCTGTACTTAAGAAAATATGCTTTCTTCACAAAAATCCAAGTTAGAGAATATAATGCAAATAAACTCTAAAATCTCAACCTTAATCAATCTAATACTTTGACTAAAGTTAGTTTCTAACTTTAACTTTGAACAAAGGTTAGTATGATAATCATAACTTCAATAGATCAAAATACAACTAGATGTTCATAAGATCACTATAATAACATAAAAAATAGAGGCATATCGAAATAATCAAACCTGGGGTGCATTGTTCCTCAGAATGTTCTGGATCTGAGATCCTTCTGGATCTATGATTTTTGTTTGGACAAAAGATCCCTTCTCCTACAAATACCCTTAAGATAATTATACACCTTAAACATATGCAACTACATACCTCTAATAATATCAGCAGGTAGTGGCACCATCTGGTAGTAGCGAAAAGAAATAACGAACCTTTAAAACTTCAAAGGTGCTCCAACTTATAATATAAAGGTAGTTGGAGATTTTCTAGGGTAAGGCGCACTAGGAAAATAAAAAATTAATCCCAACACTTCATAAAAACTTTCACTGTAACTGGTACTGCAATGGGTGTTGCAACTGGAAAAACAACTTGCATGAAGGAAATGACACTGCAACTACAATTGATATTGCAACTACAACTAGTACTGCAACTGCAACTGGTATTGCAACTACAACTGGTACTGCAACTACAACTAGTTCTGTAAACCTTAGGGTTTTATGAGGAAACCATAATTTCTTAAAATTCAAATTTTGGAATTATGATCCAGGGACTAGATGCACCCTCCTAGGGTGATATTCTATATGGTATTACTTTTCCCAACATCTTCCAACAAGGTGGATGACATCACCTTTTAGGGTTTATGCAGAAACCCTAATTTCTAAAACTTGTCCAAAACTAAAAATTGTTCCAGGGAAAAGGTGTGCTAGGGTTAGAAGAGTCTTCTGATGCTCTTGGATTCTTTAGAAAATTCTTTTGTTATGTGAAAATTCCTTATTTTAGGCCCACTCTGATACCATGCTGATTTTTCGTCTTAACCAATTAATTAGATTAATCTTCTTTTATTTTTAACCATCAGCACAATAACTGCATATAAAGGATCACTGAAAGAATAAAATCCATAACATACACAAGATTTACCCTGGAAAAAACCTCTAGGGGAAAAACCCAACAAACTTCCTCAATACAGATTCACCAATTAAGAACAATGCCTCTCTCTAAGAGAGAACTAACAAATAAGAATATCCTTCCTCAAACCCTTGACTAGGGAAGAGTATCACATCACTTAAATAATATATAACCAAGAGATTGACCAAAACCCTCCATCAAGTCACCCCCTAGTTGCAGTTGTGTCTCCCTCTCAAACTTGTGCACTTTTCCTCTTGGTTGTAGAGCTTGTGAGTGAGTGTGTACAAATGAGGCGCTAGCCTCTTTATAAATAATAGTTTGGCTAGCCTAAAATTAGGTCTGGGACGACCTGCTATTTTACCCTTTTATTTTCCATTTTACATGTCGAGGCACAATAGGGCCGACTTTTATAAAGGAACAATAGGGTCGTCTTAGAAAATATAATATAATAATATTCTTTAGGGTTTTTTCTTCGTCAAGTACAATAAGGATATCTTTCGAAGCTACTCAAACTCCAACATGGACCACCATAGCCTTGTGCACAAGATCTTCTACGTAATTGATTTACCTGTGTAGTGTCCTACAATCCCTTCGTGTGTTTATGTTAATATCATAGGACTTTCATGCTCCAACACACATTGTCTCAATATTCCATCTGCACCTAATTTGTATAAGTTCCCTACAATGAGCTGATAGTTTTCTGCTTTAACCATTAATTATTTCTTCTGTGCAACTGTCATGTTTGATGGGGACATTCTTGTACTTAGAAATTGTATGATGTCTGTGAAGTAGTCATCCACCATCTTAACTACAAATAACTGTGCATCCAATAATATATCATATAGATTCCGTGCATCTTCTCCTGATAGTATGCGCGATAAGTGATCAAGTCCTGCATTCAACTTCCTTGGTTTCCCAACAACCTCAAAATCATATTCCTAAAACATCAATAACCACCTGCATATTCTCCCACCCAACACTGTCTTGCTCACTAAGTATTTTAGTGCAAAATGGTCTATGTACATCTTAAAGTGAGAACCCAATAAATAATGTTGAAAATTTTGCAGTTCATATATCATTGCCAATCCTTCTCGTCTCGTGGTAGTATAATTATTCTTTGTTATGGACAACTTCCTACCTACAAAATAAATTGGGTGATCTATGTATCCTTCCCCTGGTTGAGACAGTACTGTGCCCAAAGCTATGGACGATGCATCTACATGACGATGGAATTCCTTATTCCAGTTTGGAAAGATCAAAATCAAAGAAATCACTAATTTTTGTTTTAAGGTGTCCAAACCTTTCCGACAATACTCATTCCATTGGAACTTGGCTTACTTCAACAACTTCTCCATAGGTGTTGTAATTTGCACATAACCTTTGATAATCTTCCTATAATATCTTGTGTGACCCAGCATTTCCATCAACTATCTGATTGATGTAGGTGGTTGTAAATCCAGAATTACTACAATCTTGGTAGGATCCACTAGTAATCCCTTCTTGTAGACCATATGGCCCAACAAAATTCCAAAAGGTGCGCAAAAAACATACTTCCTCAAATTCATAGAAATATGACATTGTCTACACCTATCCAACATTAACCAGAGTACTTCTATGTGATCCTTCAATAGAATAAACATAGTCCAATCATCTAAGTATACTTCAAGGAAATTATGAATAAATTCCTTAAAATATGCAACCACAACTCTTGAAAAAAATGCAGGTGCATTCTTTAATCCAAAGGGCATCACTATGTATTGAAAAATTCCCCACTCTATTGCAAAGGTAGTCTTATACTTGTCTTACTGTGCAATTTTGATCTGATGGTACCCTGAGAATCCATCCGTGAAAGAATAATCCTCCTGCCCTCCTAAATTCTCTAGTACCTCATCTATGAATGGTCTTGTAAATGGATCATATAAACATGCATCATTCAACTTCCTCATATCTACACAAACCTAATTCCTTCTATTTTATTATCTTGTACCACCATTGGACTTATCCACTTTGATTCCACCACTGGTTCAATGATCCCTATGCCCAACATTCTGTCTATTTCTTCTTTAACCTTCACTTTGTACTTCAATTTAATCTTTAGGGTCTATGTCACACTGGTTTAGCACCTGGTTTCAAAGGGGTCTTCATCTCTCCTAATTCCCCAACTATCCCCTTTATCTATGAGAATTTAGTTGGGAATATATCCTGATACTAACGCAATAAATTTGCAATCTTCTCCATAGTGTCATCACTCCAATAATCTCTTATATGTGCAAAATTTGGATTCATTGTCATCCCAATGTTTACCTTCCGTGTCTTTATTGGATGCGTATATGTAGCAGGTTCAAGCTCTGGCCCTCAGTTTCATGTACTTGCACATTCCTTGGATCTCCCTCATCATGCTCTTATTTAGCGACATTGTAACACTCCATTAATTCATGGACAATCATAGAATATCTGTGCGCACTACATGATGGTACCACCTAAATCAACCCTTCTTTTGAGAAGATCTTGGTTCAAATGACCCGTAACACTGAATCTATTAGTGGATATTTGTGTTCAAATGTAAAGGTTACCTTGAATCTTTGAACTAGTTCATCCCAACTTGCTCTCTTTGCACATTTCCATCTCTAGATACCAGTTCTTTGAAATTGTATCCAATGTATGTATAAATCTATGCTTCTATTCCTTCTTTGGTACTGAACTCCATATAGTTCTGCACTGCTGAACATGACCTGCTGGGTCATTAATCCGTGTATAATTTTGTGCAATATTCTCTAACTCGATACTAAATCTCACATGAATTATTCTCTGACATTGCAACCAGTCTTCCATCCCCTATTTATGTGCAACCCACCATCTGAATAGAGTAGCTTTCAGATCAACATCTAGTGCTAATATCCTTTGCTGTTTAGGTACCTGCAACTCAAATTCCTTCACAAACGAGTCTATTTCAATCAATCTATCATACCTGGGTGGATCACATAACTTCGTTCCAATCCAACACAATGATCGAGTTAGGCATGCACATCGCCTAGTTGATACTTCATGCATCCTCTGCTTCCAATGTTCTAGACCTTCCTCTGAGTCCAACACACATGAACTAATACTTCTCCAACTTAGTGCACCATCTGTAGTGAGGTTAACATAATCATCCATCCATGCAATCATGTTATAAAAGTTTTTGATTTCATTTCCTCTTGCTATCTCTATGTACCTCTTTCCTTTAGTCCGGTCCAATGGTGCAGTAACCTTCAAGTATCCTACCTCAAATATAATTTCCCTCTTTAGATTAATAATCTCGTTATTATCAAATTCCCATTCAAGTCCCATCATTTTTGGATATGGTTGAATATCATCCACGATCTCAATGAATTCAAGTATGCTACACTACACACTCCATCTATATTCATAGGTACTCCTGTCAATTGGCCAATTTGTACTATCGTGTGCTGGTTTTTCAACCTTAATTGAACAAGAGACCAAATTAATTTTGGTTTCCCCATCATCTCCCAGGTCTATTTTGGTAAAAAAATCACTTCAAACCCCAAGTCCAACATAAAATTATCCACATCATATTCCCTAATCTTCACACTTAATCTAAATTATTTGTTGTTCCTCTTTCTGTGCAGTGACCGATTCACCACCCTTTGTGTAATAGGAATTTCCCTTTCTTGCATGTAATGATCAATCATTTCATATAATGCATTTAGCACAATTTGATCTTTCATTAACTCTACAAAAATTCTCAATAACTCTCTTAGAGTACTTACCTTCCCAAGTGGCTTCTCTGGCATAATGCAATCACATACATAAGGCGCAGATGATGTTGATGCTACCCAATCTGATCCTAGTATCTATTTTCTTTCCCTTTGATGCGTTTCATTTTCTTGTTGAGGGTCGAATGTTGGCATAGGTCTTGTTGATTTCCTTACCCATTTCTCAACTTGATTCCCTCCATTCATTACATCAACCCCTATTTTATTTCCTCCATGTGTAACAACTATTATTCTAGGTCTTTCATTGTGTTTTTTAGCTGATATTTTCTGTACATTTTGATTTGGGTTTTTGTTGTGATTTCCTCTTTCCTACCACTTTACAAGTAGTTGAGGACAATATTCTATCACATGGTCCAATTATCTACATTATGTGTAGTTTGTACAAGGGTTCGGGTAGTCACGAGATAAGTTTCATGGTTTATTACAATTGTAACATATTATCGGTCCTCTACCTCTACCAAAATTTCCTCTGCCTCAACCTCTTTCAAAATTTCCTATGTTTCCTGGATTAAATCCTCTCTAATTATTATACTATGGACCACCTCCTTCTATCACATCATTCTCCTCCTGAATCATGTACATATATGAAGTGCGATCTCTCATCAAATCGAATGTGCGACAATCCTGTTGGACACACCTACCACACTTAGATGGGGGGGTGAATGAGTGTGGGGCTCTTTTTACAAAAACTTCCCTCTTACACAAAGCTCCTTAGTTAACAATAACCATTAACACATTACTCATTGCTGTCAATTATAACTAGTTATATGTGAACACATATCACCAACATATATTAGCAATATATAATCAACAAGTCATCACCACAAGGAACACAAAGAACACAAGATGTATATACAATTTTTCTTTTATTACGGACTACAATCCTTGGGGTTTATCAGCAACAATTGAATAAAGTACAACTCTACAAGAGAACCAGCTCTATAATGCAAGACTCAGCTTACACCCTCATCACCAACTGAGACGAGGCAACAATCCTCCATAGATACCAATCTGTCATAGTTACGCGACCTGTCAGTAGTACAGCCCGCGTGTGTACGCACCCTGGCTCACTACAACCCACGTACACTTGAGAAACTAAGGCTTCTGAAGCTTCGAGACTTTTTCTGTCAAGATCTATGATATTTCCAAAACTTTATGTGTCCATAAGATCCTCCTAATGCTCTCTTTCTCAAAATAAATCTTCAATCATGCTCAAGAGATATACACCAAAGATGCTCTACAAATGATATT
This sequence comes from Picea sitchensis, assembly GCA_010110895.2. Taxonomy (NCBI): domain Eukaryota; kingdom Viridiplantae; phylum Streptophyta; class Pinopsida; order Pinales; family Pinaceae; genus Picea; species Picea sitchensis. Next base: position 13,035 of record SNQJ01S0171132.1, on the reverse strand, counting down.
CTCACAAGAAGCTCTCCATTGATACTCCAAAGATGATTTTTGCAAGAGACCATTTCTCTCTTATTTATACTTTCATCCTCTAGTTCACTTAACCCATTTTAGGTCACTTAACCCAAATCTAGGTTATTTCCTCATTTTAGGGTTAACCACTTTCCATAATTAGAAAGTTCTCCATTACTTTATCCTTTACATATTCCTTCTTGATTTTGTCACCTCACTTTTTCATTTAAATAATTTTCTTTGATTTTGTCACTTCACTTTATTATTTAAATAATCCTTCTTCACTTTGTCACTTTACTTTATCATTTAAATAATGATTTCTTCTTTTCAAGCACTTGAATTCTTTGACCTTTTGGGACTTCAAGCTAACATATGAGGGTCCTTCATATTCGTAGGGCCATAACTCTCAAACCATGAGGAGTTATGTGACATTCTACATACCACTGGAAATGACATGACAAGCACTATCCCTCTAGGATAGTTTCACCAACAACTTCACTGATCTTCATCTCATTATTCCACATATAAGCATGGGTTGTCCATCCACACTTCAAGGATAAATCAACCGTAAAGCATCTTCCCGTGAGGGATTTCACCATAAGGGGACCACTTTGGAGTTCATCCATTTGTGCACCTTATCAACCATAATAATACCATTACATCAATCCAACTATGCATCATGTATCAATGAAAACTCATTGATCCATCTTCATTTATGCATTCTCATTAAGGAAAATATCAATGACAACTCATTGATCCATCTTCATCTATGCATTCTCATAAAGGACAATACATATTACGTTTGACATCAATCATCAATCATCAATCAATAAATCCTTTGGAAAACATCAATCACTTGAGATCAATCAATGACATCAATCAATCAAACCATTGGAATCAATGACAACCTGATCCAACAATCTCCCCCTTTGTCATTGATGGAAATACCAACATTGATGTCAACACCAATTATTGATGTCAACATGTAGACAAGGCATGCTCTACATCAATAGTCATCAATCATATCAATATGACTATCTCTCCCCATTACTAATATTCAATCACATCAATGGATCATCTCTCCCCCTTTGACATCAATGGAAAAGGGCCATTCTCCCCTTGGGGTTGCTGCCCTTGATTGAACTTTCCTTGGGCTGTTCCCCTTGTCTGAATTCTTTTGATCTTCCTCTGAATAATCTCTCCCCTTTTGAACAAGGGATATTACTCTGATGTAATGTTGAATATACATTGCTCATATTCCCCCTATGACCATTGATCCCCCTAGAACTATGCCTCTGTGCTCTCTCTTCATGTATAGGGCACCTCTGTGCTCTCTCTTCATGTATAGGGATCTTTTCTCCTCCTAGAACCATGGGAAGATGAATGACTCCCCGTATGGGTATGTCTCCCCCTAAATTTTCTACAATATGCTACCATATGACGATCCTTGGACATGTATTGCATCAAACTCATGCCATACCAACCATCATGAAACAAGAAATATGTCAACAATAAAATAGAGAGTCATGAGTAGAACATCACACAAGTGTATCATGTACCAATTGTGTTCCCATCATGCAGAACACCCATGTACATCAACCATGTTCATCAATACCATACAATGTGCTATAAGATCGCATCGATGGAATGTATCAACCATATGCCAACATGTGCGGCTACCAATATGCCAACCATGTGCATCTACCAACATGACAAACAATGTGCATCTACCAATATGCCAAACAAGTGTCATATCACTCATGATATGTCTCCACCATGAACCAAGTTCCATAACCATGTATCTCAAACAAATACCAATTGTTGTGATAATCAAATAATACCAATGGTGTACTATCATCAAACATCTGCCATATATGAGTGTACCAAATATAACCATGCACCCATACCAAAACATGATGAATCCTCATACATGTATGCCAAATCCTCCATAAAATATGTGTTAATCAAACTGCTAGTAGGTGCCTCTACCAATGTACCAATCATGCATCAACTATAGATCATTAGTGATGTACCACATGATCACCTCATCAACTCACCAACTACATGTCCCAATATGTAGCCCATCCATATGCCAAATGCATGCATCAAGTTTTCCAACAAGTAAGCTTCCAATAATACATCATAAGATATATCAATGAAACTCAAATATGTACCAACCATGTAAATCAATAGATCAACTTCAATCCTCCACTCACTACAAAAAATACTAATCATTTAATAAATCATGTTATAGTAGTATGCTCCAACAAATCAATGACATCTCTAGCTAGCATCATCAAGATATATCACATAACCAAGGTGTCATAACTTCACTGTCATAACCAACATTGTTCTTCAACAGAAAATGCCTCAATCAATACTCATGGGTTAGTGCCATGCACCCAAGATTTATTTTACATCATCACCTTACATAATCCAACATAGAATAATGAAAACCTGCAACAAACAATGTCAGAACCTACAACAAACAATGTCAGACCCTGCAAATGAGTGTTATACCATCACATCAAGCTGCAACCCATGTGAATTACCTTTTTCCCATGACTTTACCACATATACGAGGCCTGCTGCACAACAACTCACATATGTACACATTCTATTCAAGGTCATCCTGCATATGTACGTGACTGATACCACTGTCACCCACATATGCTTTAGTGGATGACTCACTATAGCTTCCCTTAAGGCTTCCATTCTGCTTTGGCTTCTCAGTCTTCTTTACCCACTTCTGAAGGTGTCCCTGCTTCTGAGAACTTGAGCTTTGAGAATCCATCTTCTCAAGTATGTCTCCCTTCCTTACTTCATTCGTTCTTCTAGCCATGCTATGTGAAGTCCTCATCGTGGAATTTCTTCTTGTGTTCTAGCAATCCTGGGATTTGTGGCCAAATCCACTACAGTTGTAGCATCTCATGGTGTTACAGTGAACATCAATGTGTCCTACTTGATCACATCTCCAACACCTTATGGTGTTATAAAATATTCCATTATATCTCCTTTCATAAGATCTACAATCAAAAGCTTTGTGACCATATTCATTACATGAATAACAATTCCCATGAAAAATACTTTCATACATTTGCTTTGGTGTCCCAAAGATAGCTTCTTGATGTCTTCCTTGCTTTGTTCTTTTGAAATTTTGTTTGCCTTGTGTATATGGTTGTTTTGCAACATTTTCTTCCTTCTTTGATGGACTTACCTCATGCTTCTTTGAGGTGCTTGCTTTAGAATGTGTAGCTTCTTCTTTGTATCCAAGACCTGATTTATCATATGGTGATCTTTGACTCTCCAAGATATCATCCAAGATTTGTGAGCTATTCAAGAATTTGTTTGACTTCTCTACCTTCT